>JAJIBD010011527.1:0-63120 GCA_021461705.1 Cryptotis parvus | reverse complement strand
AATAATTCTTTCCAAACCCAAATGCAACCCTTTTGTAGTTCAACTTCTCACTCAAGTGATTTCACCAACATCCTACATGAAACATTAGCATTCACATTCCTTGGTCAGTAGTCAAAGGCCTGCATTTAGAAGCAGGAACTTTGGGTACTGAACCCCACAGGTTCTTCTGGCTTTTTGCTACAGAGCAGGTTGCAGAAAAAGACCTGAATAGCAGGTCCCCACCCTCCAAAATCTGGTTTTGGTGCGACTGAAATAGTAACATAACCAAAATCCTGGGATTTTTTATTTTTTAATTTAATTAATTTTTATTATTAAATCACCATGAAACCATTAAAAAGCCTATTTTAGAACCCCAATATCACTGGGGACCCCACTGGGCCCCCAACACTAGAGCACATACCTTGCAAATGGGAGTTCTGAGTTTGATTCCTGGAACTACATGGTCCTGAAGCATAGCCAGGAATTACTTCTGAGAACCAAGCCAGAAGTAGTTCTTGAGTATGCCAAATGTGGTTCCAAAATTTTTTTTAAAGTGTTTATAGACATATATGAAAATATAGTTGTAGGGGCCGGAGTGACAGTCCAGCGGGTAGAGCGTTTGACTCGCACACAGCTGACCTGGGTTCAATTCCCCAGCATCCTCCAAGCACCACCAGAAGTAATTCCTGAGTGCAGAGCCAGGAGTAACCCCTGAGCACTACTGAGTGTGGCCTAAAAAGAAAATATAGTTGTATATATAATATGTTTAATAAATTTAAAGATAAAAATAATATATTGATAGTTTATACGATTAAGCACTGTAAAACAAATATAAAAATCATAAGTTGCAGAGCCAGGAGAAACCCCTGAGCATTGCCAGGTGTGACCCAAAAAAGCAAAAAAAAAAAAAAAATCATAAGAGACTTCTTGAAATATATTCTTCAAAAAATGTAGTCTGTGTTTTAGATTTCTGTATTTACTTACTCAGTTTTCAACAGTACCAATATTACTAACTGTCTTAATTTCGAAATAAAATAAAGTACATATCTATGTTCAAAAAACCCTATTTTAAATTATTTTCATTTAATTTTTTACTATTGAATTATGATGAGATAGACCATTAGAAAGCCTATTATTAATTGCCTGCCGACAGTCCTCCCAAACTCATCTTCATGAAGCTTCATCCTGTCATATAACCATCATATAATAGAACATATTTTCCTCTATACTGACTTTGTACTCTTGCTGCTGCAATGATCCAGGCTTCCCACACATGCCAAGTAGTGGGGTGCACATTTTTATCGTTGCAGAAGTAGGTCCTAAGGGCAGCCCACACACAGTTTGAGGGGGTGGAGCTGTGTGGGTGCAGGACTGGGCTCCACATCCCAAAGAATGAAACATGCCACCTGGAGTATCTGGATTTCTACAGGAAGGAAGATTTGTCTCTTCTCTTTGGTGTATTCTTTCATTTTTCTATCCAATTATCTATTGATACCAGGACAAGCTCCTGGTTACTCATCTTTAGGGCTTTAGGTTTATAATTTTAAAATACTATATATAGTATTATGTATAAACTATAGCTAATAAAATACACATGTTCTTACAGAACATTATTTATAACTTATATTAATCATATATTAAATATGATCACAATGTACTTATAGTACTTTATTTATGACTTACATTAATCATAGAAATACATTTATATTTTCTGTATTAAATATTTCATAATATAGTTATATCTTATATTAATCCTCATATATCACATTTAGTATTTTAGTATAGTATGTATTTTACATACTATAGTATTTATAATATTCATATCTCATATTAATATGGTATCATGCATTTTTAGTTTTTACGTATTCAAGTTTTTAAGACCCAAACTGACCCTTTTTGGGAAGCTGTGTGCTGTGCCTTTCCTGGCCCCTTTGTGAGCTCTTCCTGCTATCAACCCTGCTGTGATTCCATAGGCTGCTGGGGACCCTCCAATCAGCTATCCTAATGGGAGAATAGAAGCAAGAGCAGGTGCCCACTGGGTTCTGTCCCTGCAGCCCTCCTTCCGACTGCCCTTTGAAAGGTGACTGGCAGAGGGGCATGGGTGCTGCTGGTGGGTGCTCAGCAGAAGCAGAGAGCCCGCTGGGAGGAGCCTGACTTACATCCGGGGCCTCTGGGGAAGCGGGATAAGCCCTGAGGCCTGGAGAAGTGTTGCAGTAGACTGTTGCCCACAGCCTCTGCATCTTGCCTGGAGTTGCCTCCTGCAGGGCAGAAGGACAGTTTGTATGTGGCAGTATATCTTACTATGTATTCTATGTTAACTGGTAGAAATATAGTCTCTCATGCTACCACAATCATTGTGGGACTAGCTAGATCTTACCAGTATATTTACCTGGCCATGTTGGATCTCTAAGTAATTAGACCAGAGAGAAATAGGGTTTGCCTCCAAGCAAGCAAGCATGGCTCTCTAATAAGTCTAAAGGCTAATATACAAAACAACTATGAAGTAAAGACGAGAATTTTGTGGAGGCTTGGAGAAATAAATACAGGGCTGTGGAATATCCATTGGTACAGATACATGCCCTTCCCCACTCTACCCTGCAGGGGCACTTCCAGGGCAGACCTTGGCTGGGCAACATTAACATTTCAATGGAACTAGGTGAGGTCCTGGGAGAAGTTACCTGAGGGAATTGACCCTAACTGCTTGGTATGGGCAGTCTGAATTGAAAAGATATAAGAGCTGTAGCCTGATTTCTTCCGTGTCTTTGGGCTTTTTGCATTTTCACCTTCTCCCTCTGCTCTCCTCCTCTCCGGTCTCTTCCCTGTTGGGCCTTAACACGTGGTGGCTGCCATCTTGGCCTAGGATTCTAAGCCTACAAGTGGCCAGGGCCCAGTCAGCAACCTAAACTCTGGGGTTTTCCTGTTGCTGATTTGTAAACCAGAAAAAGTGTGAGTAAAGTCTTTTGAAACTTTGCTGGATCTTTCTCCATCCTCCAGCCCCCAATCCCTGGGGCAGAAGGGGATCCCTGACCCTGTTCCCGGATTTTGTTGGGGCCATTAGTATTGGTGCTAATACCAACCCCGACAGAGAAGCAGCTAGAGGAAAGGGCACAGACCTGAGGACGGGACAGCCATGGGCAACTCAGTCCCTGCCTGTGCATTGTCCTGGCCAGTGCCCTTCTGCTCACAGACATAATCAAGTCACCATGGAAACCGGGTGGTGGGCAGGGCTGTGGTGTCCAGGCACAGTGGCGGGGTTGGGTGGGGGAACAGCTGGCCGCGACCCCTCTGCAGACACTGTCCTAAGCTCTTTGCAGTGGGCTTGGATCCCAAACACTGCTGTGCTAGCTCAGCTTCCCGGGGTCAGCCTCCAAAAGGGCAGCAGAGTCCATGGGGAAAGTCCATCATGTCCTAAGACCACAAACCACACCCCGTTTCCTTCGTTCCAAACCCCCAAGTCCTCCCTCCTAAGACTCCTGTGCAGAATGAGCTCAGAGAAGGCTCAGGGAGATGCATGAGGGGCTTCCGCCGCCCCCTCACTCACCAGCACCCTCCAATGCCGGGTCTCTCTCAGGCTGGCCTTTCCTCCGGGGGCTGGCTGCTGCTCTCCACTGGGGTGGCTGCTGGTCTCCGCCAGGAGTGGCCCCTGGTCTACACTAGGAGTGGCCACTGGTCCCCACCAGAGTGGTCTCTAGTCTCCACTGGGGGGTGGCCGCTGGTCTCTACTGTACCTCCTGTGGCTGGTAAATAGAGCCAGAAGCAAACTTAAATCAGTTGTCGCTGCTACCATTTTTGAAACATGGCCCTGATGTTTCTAGAGCAGGAAAATATTTTCTTCTTGGATTTAAGAGAAAAAAAAAAATCTTTCTATGCCATTGAAAATTCCGGCCATCACCCAACAAGGAAACTATGGCCACAGCAAGGGGCCACCACCCTGGGTGATAGGTGTGTGCCCAGAGGCGGCTGGTGTGTGTGAACTGCGTCTGCCCAGGGTCTGGGCCCAGGAAACGCCTGAGCCCATGACGAGCTGCGCTCACTGGAGAAGGAGCCAGGGGAAGCGGGGAGAGGAGCTTCTGTCGAAACCAGGGCTCCAGCCAAGGTTCTGCAGCGTCAGGCGGCCCCGCCACAGTCTGGTGTTTCTCAAGAAGCGCCTGTGCTGGAGCCCAACTCCACGCAGATGGTCCAGTCTGCACCGCAGACCCCGAAATGCGGGAACTGGCCTCTCCCTTGGGGCTCCCCAGCACTGCCCAGCCAAGTGTCATGGGTGTCCACAGGCACAGCCAGGAAAAGCCCACGCCACCGTCTGTTGGGGCTCTGGGACTCCGACCAGCAGCCAGCATTGCGCCAGGGGGTGCAAGAATGATGGTCCCAGGCAAAGTTCCAGTCACTCACCGCCCTTGGCGTTCAGGGGGCCTGAATCCAGGAATTTCAGCTTGCAGGAGCAACAGGAAGAAAAGGAACTGCAACAGTCCGGCACCTCCCCACCCCCACCCCAGTTCACCTAGAGTTCCTCCCCAGAAGCCCGCACACTGGCAGGCCTGAGCAGACCAGTGCTGATGGGCTGAAGGTCTCCAGTAAGCTCCAACTGGGTCCAAGCTGAGGCCTAGAGGGGCCCTGCGGCCAGGTGGGTGGGCAGTTTGCATACGAAAAGGTTTTCCTGTAAAGGAAAAGTTCCAAGTTCCTAGGCCCTTAGGCTTCCTGAGAGCCCAGGTTTCCTATCCCCGCTTGTGTGATTCCAAGGAGGAGGGTTTCATGGTCATTTTTCCAGGCTGGTGTCCCAAAGTCCTTGAATCCATAGTGCCTTGCTGCCCTTACAGGGGACTGAGTGACCAGAAGATGCAGAGTCAGGAGATGGTCACCCAGAGGGCTGGTGGCCTGTCTGGAGACACGGTTTGGTCTCTGGATCCCCTCGGGCTCTGCAGCTCCAGCGTTTGAAGGAGTTGGAGGCTCAGTGACGCAAGAAGAACTCGGTTCTAGGGCTCCAAGTCCTGGTTTTAAAAGCTCAGGCACATTAAATGTCACCTGGCTCTGACTTCAGATAATGCTGTTACTCCAGGCAGTGTCGGAAGATAAATGGATAAAGCTGAAGGTCTTTAGGTAAAGGGTGTCAATTGGAGCTGGGGAGATCAAGTGGTAGAGCCTGTGAGTTCCACGCCTGGCACCACAGGCCCCTCAGCAACCCTGGGTGTGGCTCTGGGCCACCACCCCAAGTACTGCTGGGCTGGGGGTCAAACCATCAGGCTTCGCTGACGCTCTGGGCCAAGCACTGCTAGAGAGATGAAGGCACACATCCTCCCTCTAAGCTTTAACAAAAAATAATAATAAGGGACCAGAGAGGGAGAGTACGGGCTAAGACACTTGCCTAACGTGCTGCTGACCCAGGTTATGTCTCCTATATCACCTATGGACCAGGAGCACCACTTGGAGCCACCTGAGTGCAGAGACAGGAGTGAGCCCTGAGCACTGCCAGGTGTAACCCCCACAAAAAGAGGGGGTGCCAGAGTGATAGCACAGTAGGGAGGGTGCTACCTTTCACGCAGCAGACCTGGGTTTGATCCCCAGCATCACATATGGTTCCCCCAGCACCACCAGGAGTAATTCCTGAGTTCAGAGCCAGGAGTAACCCCTGAACATTACTGGATGTGACCCAAAAAGCAAAGGGGGGGAATGTGGGACTTCAGAGAGCTCCTAGCTTGGTGGATCCTGGGGGGGGTGGAGGGGCTCAATAACTCACCTGGAAATTGCCCAGAAGTTCTGTGCCTGCTTCTCCCACCTCCCATTTCACACGTCTGCCACTGACGGTTCACATATTTCATAAAACCTCGGTACATCCATGCTCCCTGAGTGCGGGGCTAAGGCAGGACCAGCCAGAGGCCAGAGCCGTGAGCAGAAAAGTCTGTGTCGACTGCCAGTGGGCGTCTGAGCTCTGGACCAGTCTGCGGCTTCTGATGCTCTGCAGACAGGGAACAGAATTGGGTTGAATTCACAGAAACCCTGCTGGTGCCAGAAAATTGACCTTCCCTAAGGAAGCTCCCCTATAAGCTCTTAAAAAGATTCTGATAGCAAAGGATGGCGGCCCCCTGCCTTTGCTAGGAGCCAGACATTTTCCGGTCCCAGCACCTGAGAATTTGAAGCTTAGTTTTATAGAATAAGAGCTTTCCAGTAGATGGCGCTGCTCTCCCTGGACCTGTGCTAAGAAGTCAGCGGGATTCTTTTTTTTTTTTTTTAATTTTTTATTTTAACAATTTAGAAAAGTATATAAAATACATGTGTCTGTCACAATATATCTGTTTTAGGGATGCATAATAGATAATAAACAGATGAAGACAAGCAAGGGAAATATTTCTATTATAAGTAAGTGGTTATTTTGTTTGTTTTTTCATTTTATTTTTTTTTAATTTTTACAATTACAAAGATATACAATTAAAAAGTTCATATTTGGGTTTTGGTCATACAGTGTTCCAGCACCCGTCCCTCCACCAGTGCCCATCTCCCACCACCAACGTCCCCGGTTCCCTCCCCTCCCCCCCAGCCCACCTCCGTGGCAGGTTCTTTATTTCTTTCCATTTCTCTCTCTCTTTTCCTTCCCCTCCAGACTATGGATTACAGAACATACATTAAAGGGTTGTCATGTGTATCCTTTTGCCTCTATTTAATGCTCAGTTCTAGGTTGGCATTAGTACCTTCGAAAATTGTTAGCACACTGTTCCATTTTCTGTCTTACCTAGCCTCTGACTCCCACACGTTTGTGATAATTTCCACCTTTGACAAGACCTCCTGATATATGTTTCACTTGGCCTTGGATATTGGTATCATAATATGTACATATATATTTATGTTATGCAAATAAATGCAGTCATTCTGTATCTGTCTCTCTCCTTCTGGCTAATTTCACTCAACATAATCTTTTCCATGTCCATCCATTTATAGGCAAATTAAAAAAAAATGAAGTCAGCGGGATTCTGAGTGCAAACCTGAAAGCAAAATGTGGTCGCACCCCAACTGCCAACAGCCTGGGGCGCAGTCAAAGATGGTTGAGTTTTTCATCTCTGCACTGTGGGGGCTCCCACCAGGCTGCAAACAGGAGAAAGTACTGATGGATGGCATTTAGTGGAAAGGGTCATTTGCTAGAAAGGAGTAGGATCAGTTACAGAAAACAGAAAAACGTCAGGACCGCGTGCTGCTAGCATCTACCGACCAGCAGCAAGACATGCCCATTAGACACAGTGATGCTTATAAATCCTCATGGCCCGTGTGGTATTAATACAGACTACGGTTTTGTTTGTAACTACTGTCATTGCACTCTGCCTCTGGGCCAGGCACTATTCTAAGTGCTTCACGTCAATCAGTTCTCAGGTCTAGTAAGATTTCCATGGAGCCCCTTCACAGCACAGGAAACTCGGGCTATGGGGTTGACCCCAAGTCACTAGCTCACGATAGCAGTAGCACATCTGATTCCAGTCCTGGCCATCTGGCTCCAGAGCAGTCTCTGATCGTCCACATGAACTAATTTTGTGCTTTCCAGCCTCAGTGGCAAATTGATAACAATGATAATATGACAACAGGCATACAAAGGGCATGGGAGAAGGAGGAAGGGAAGCTTGGCTCACCCCCCTGGGACCACACGTAAGACAGGACTTGAACATTCAAACCGCAGAGGTCCTTCAGGCCACTGATTCTTGTCAGAGGCACCCCCCCACCTCTGCTGAGTGTACACTGAGAGATGCTACTCCTCGTGCTCCCGCTTTGGAAATGAGAACCCAGCTGCCCCCGTGCTTGGTCCATGGGGAAGCAGCAACAGCATGGCACACCCCCTGGCTTTGGGAAAACAAGGGTCAGGCCGGAGCAGAGGTGCCAGCAGCGCTCCCTCGGTTCAGATACATTTTTTTAAGTATTTTATTATACCACTGTGAGATATACAATTACAAAGATACACAATTAAAAAGTTCATATTTGGGTTTTGGTCATACAGTGTTCCAGCACCCATCCCGCCACCAGTGCCCATCTCCCACCACCAACGTCCCCGGTTCCCTCCCTCTCCCCCAGCCCGCCTCCATGGCAGGTTCTTTATTTCTTTCCCTTTCTCTCTCTTTCTCTTTTCCTTCCCTTCCAGAGTATGGATTACAGAACATACATTAAAGGGTTGTCATGACAGACACATTTTTGTTTTGTTCTTTTCTTTTACATTTGCCCTTCATGGCAATATTCTCCTACTTTTTAGGAGAAAGGGGACCTTACATTGGCAGAATGTAAGGTCCTTACATTCCCCTTATAAGGGAACCTTACTCTCTGGCTGACCTTACATTAGCAGAATCCAGAAGAAGAATTAAATGGTAGGAAACTGGCCATTAGAGCAAGGAGTAATTTCTTTTGTTTGTTGGCTTGATTGTTTTGGGGTGATGCTCAGGAATTACTCCCAGCAGTGCTCTGGCACCCTGTGAGATGCCAAAACTGGGTTGTCCCCACGCAAGGCAAATGCCCTCCCTACAGTATTATGACTCCAGACCCACAAGGAAGAACTTTTACTCTACTACTGGAACAATAGTACAGTCAGGAAGGCATTCGCTTTGCATGTGGCTGACCAGGGTTCAATCCCTGGCATCCCATAGGTCCCCCAGCACCACAAGGAGTAATTCCTGAGTGCAGAGCCAGGAATAACCCCTGACCATCGTTGGGTGTGACCCAAAAAAAGCAAAAAATAATAATCAACTTCAATATATGTTTTTGGAAGACTTCTCAAAAATAAATGGTTAAAATAAGATGTTTTATCATTTTTATTGTTTAAAATAATAAGTGGTTCAAATAAAATCAACACTAAGCTTTCCATGTAAGGATAAATAAATATTATGGTTTACCATGTACTTGTGTAATCTGACTCAGCTGATCTTTAGGACTCTTTGTCATAATTTTTCCATCTATTTCCAAAATCAATGGAAACGTTAGTCCTGTCAAGGAAGTATAAATTGATTCTAGGTAGTCTTAAGGAATAAATATTTTTCTCTATTGGCAATATTTTTCAGGAAAATAAATTATTTTCTCTCCATGTTTAGAGGCTACATATGGATTTTCACCCGTGTCCAGAAACGCAGCATGGTGGGTGCAAACACAGAACATGCCAAAGTAGAGGCTTTCTGGGGAGATGAAGAAGGCTCAGGGCTGGAGCACATTTCTTCTTTTTTTTAATATTTTATTATACCACTGTGAGATATACAATTACAAAGATGTTCATGTTTGGGTTTCGGTCATACAGTGTCCCAGCACCCAACCCTGCACCAGTGCCCATTTCCCACCACCAATGTCCCCGCTTCCCTCCTCCCTCCCCTGGAGCACATTTCTTGCATGAACGAGGCCCCAAGTCTGAAGCTTGACACCACCTGGTCCACCAGAGCTTCACCAACCAGGCTCTAGTGACCCTTGAGCATCCCGAGGGGCCTGGTAGATCCCGACCCTGCAGGCTGGGACAGAACCTATGACCAGAGCATTTAACTCTAGACTCCTTCAGGCAACAGTTCCAGGAATGTCTCCTGGGGACATCTAAACGCAACTTGGGAGTCCCCTACGCAAGAGGCTCTCCCTGGAGACGAACTGAGTTTCTAGAAGTTTCAAAGAAGTCCCTATTCTTTCCAGGATAGTGATGGAGAGGGGAGCACCGAGATACACGATCCAAATCCACATCGCGAAAATGGGGCCCCACCTCCCAGCTTGAGGGCAGCCGAACTGACAGCCCCGGCTCTAGCTGGAAGCCGACACTGCAAGCTTTTACCTCAGAGTCTCTCCACAGCAAGCAGAAACTCACGTCCCATCTCTCTGAGGGCGAGAGGGGAGCGGTACATCTCGTGGTCTAGAATTTTCACCAGGTGTTTCTCTGATGAAGCTCCCCACAGCTCCATTCTACACATCAGCGCAGGTGAGTAAAAATCACCCTTCTCTGGCTGCCCGGAGTTCTCAAAAGCCACCACCCCACCTGGACAGTCTTGCGGCCCCAGTGGCCCGACTTCCTGTCCTCTTCCTCACCAGAGCTCAAGCCCCCAGGAGACCCCAAGCACCCCTCCAGCTCTCGAGAAACAGACAAGTATAGACCATCTCCCTCCAACTGCCGAAAGTCTAATAAAAGGCTCTGAAACCCGCCTCTTCAGTGCAGAGGGTGAGACAATGGCCTTGTGTGTCACTGACCCCATATTGCCCAAACCCCAAACAATAATCATAATAATTAGTAGCAGTTGTCGTTAGTAGCAATAATAATAAAATGACTTGCTTCACATGGCTCCAGCTCTTGTGAGCTTGGAGTAGGAGCTGTTGCTCTCCGAAAAATATTTGAAACATAAAGTTAGAGAAATATCAGAATGAGGCTGAGGGACTCTCCAGCCTTCTGCCCTTGTGTCTGGCATGTTCCTCCTCCATCCACAATTGCTCCCAAAGCGAGCTGTGAGCTGAATGGAAGCAGCTGCTACGCCTCCTCCCTCTCCTCTCTCTTCTTCTCTCTTCACCTCTCTCTCCTCTCTCTCTCTCTCCTCTCCTCTCTCTCCTCTCTCCTCTCTCCTCTCCTGCCCCTCCTCTCCCTCTCTCTCCTCACTCTCTTCCTTCCTCTCCTCTCTCTCCTCTCTCCTCTCCCTTCCTCTCTCTCTCCTCTCCTCTCTCTCTCTCTCCTCTTCTCTCCCCTCTCTCATCTCCCTCTCCTCTCTCTCCTCTCTCCTCTCTCCTTTCCTCCCCCTCCTCTCCCTCTCTCTCCTCGCTCTCTTCTTTCCTCTCCTCTCTCTCTCCTCTCCCTCTCCCATCCTCTCTCCTCTCCTCTCCTCTCTCTCTCCTCTTTCTCTCCCCTCTCCTCTCCCTCTCCTCTCTTCCTCTCTCTTTCTCCTCTCTCCTCTTCCTTTCTCTCTCCTCTCTCTTCTCTCTTTCTCCTCTCTCCTCTCTCCTCTCTTCCTCCCCCTCTCTCCTCTCTTCCTCTCCTCCTCTCTCTCTTCTTCTCTTCCTCTCTTCCTTGCTCACTCTCTCTCTCCAGGTAACTACAACTCATAACGTTTTATGGAGCCGTTATCACATTGGAGCCTCACTCCTAAGGTCACACTGTGTGTTATGGCAGTGTTTACTTTGGCAAACTTGGTTTCTTAGGCTAATTCAGTACATGTCATCAAACTATCAGTTCTCTGTCAAGCCATGCTGAATCCACTATTGCCAGTCAAAGACATACCTACTGCATTACTAAAGTCAAAGACTGAGTAAAAATATATATACTTATTTCTTCAATATTGTTCCTACATTGTATTTTGCATGTTTTATAAACAGATGGAATTGCACAGCCGTGAGCTGGAGAGATAGTGCAGTGCTAAGGTGTTGCCTCTCCTCTGGCCCAAGTCAACCCCCTGCACCTCCTGTTGTCTTCTCCTGCTCTGTCTGGGGTCACTTCTGAGCGCAGAGCCAGAAAGAGCCCCCGAGCACTACCAGTTGTGTCCCCCAAAAGGAACAGTTAATAAAAATAAGTGAAATAAATCTTCAGGGGCCAGAGTGATAGCACAGCAGGGAGGGTATTTGCCTTGCATGCTGCCGACCTGGGTTCAATCCCCAGCATCCCAAATGGTCCCTCCAGCACTGCCAGGGGTAATTCCTGAGTGCAGAGCTAGGAGTAAAACCTGAGCATCGCTGGGTAAGACCAAACATATATATATATATATATATATATATATATATATATATATATATATATATATATATATGTGTGTGTGTATATAACATATATATATATATATATATATATATATCACGATCACGATCTTCCCGTTGATCATCTATTTGCTAGAGTGGGCACCAGTAATATCTCCATATGTCCTGTCTCATGCCAGTAGAGCCAGGGGCATCGGCTTGCTACAGGAACATAAAGAGCCTCAAACCATTATATTAGGTCATGGGAATGACCTAAAATAATTGTTACTGGAATTTGGCATATCAAATACAACACGAGAAGCTTGCCAGGCTTGCCGAGCGGGAGGCAAACTCTTTTAAAACCTCCAAATAAAGCATTTATTGGTGAACCGCACGGCCGCAGCCGGGCTGTGATGGGCTGGTCTGCTGGGTGGAGTTCTGACGAGAGGGAAGTCCAAATGTGGAAAATGGCAGAGCCCGTGGAGTGAGAGGGGGGTGGTCTGGCTTGTTGTGAAGTTCTGCCGAGGTGATGGGTCAGGGCTAGAACCTGCCATGCCTCCCGACTGCCTCATGAACTGCGGTGCACAGGGAGAGCAAGGAACAGCTCTGCCCCATGTCTGAGAGTCTCTGGACCAGCATACCTGGGCCAGATTGAGAAAAAGCTGCTGCAGGGTGGGTGTCGATGATCCGGGCTGTGATGGGCTGGTCTGCTGGGTGGAGTTCTGATGAGAGGGAAGTCCAAATGTGGAAAATGGCGGCGCCCGTGGAGTGAGGGGGGGTGGTCTGGCTTGTTGTGAGGCTCTGCCGAGGTGGTGGGCCAGAATACACACACACACACACACACACACACACACACACACATATATATATATGTGTGTGTGTATACATGCATGTATATACATACATGTATGTATAGGTGTATATATGTGTATATATATATACATACATACATCTGCAGAACAGCCAGCATGCTTTGTGGTCATGCGTACCATACATAGTGCAGCCCTAATTATTTTTAAAACACAGAATTATATATGTTTCCTTTCCTTTTGTTGCTGGTGTTACAATATTTGGGAGAGGGGCCCATACTTGTTCCCATGGTGGAGGTGATGAGGCATATGTGGCGCTCACACACTGTGATCCCAAGCTCTAGTTGTGGTGGTCACTGGTGGGTCACACTCTTGTTGCAGTGCTCTCACATGACACACACTGGAGATCACACAGTCTGTGGCAATACCAGGGATTGCAGACAGCAGAACTTCATGCTTGATGTGCATGTGGGTGTCACTGGGGATTGAACTCATAACCTCATGCTTGCAAGCACCTGTGTTTTGGGGGAGGTTTTTGTACTTTTTTAGCCATGAGCTATCTTATGATTTTTTTTTAATCTGTCTTTGATGGGATTGAGGTTGCATGTCATAGCAGCAAATCTATGAAGAAGTATCAGGAAGGTTTGCAGAGTAAGGAGAAAGAAGAGGAGTCAAGATACAGGAAGGCAGATAATGCCTGGACTTGGCATCCAACCAGCTGTGGACTGACTGGGGAAGTTGGGCTCACTGGGTCTTTGTCCACACATGTGTGAACTGGAAAGTAGTGAAGCCTGGGCTCCAGCCTAGCAATGACTTACCTTGATAACATTTAGATGTTCTTAAAAATAATGTTAAGGGGCTGGAGCGATAATACAGCGGGTAAGGCATTTGCCTGGCATGCGGCCAACCCAGGTTCAATTCCCTGGCATCCCATATGGTCCCCCAAGCACCACCAGGAGTAATTCCTGAGTGCAGAGCCAGGAATAACCACTGAGCATTGCTGGGTGTGACCCAAAAAACAAAAATAAATACATTAATAATAATAATAATAATAATAGTAATAATAATAATGTTAAATTCTCTTTGTAGGGGTGGAAAGTGTTCTAAAATACCAGTTTGGTCAGGGTGGTTGGCAATGTGGCTAAAGGTCCTCTAGGCATGGTTTTTCTGTCAGATTGTTCTATCCACGGTGGAGATAATTGTGGAAGTGTCCATCTACAGCAGTGGATTTGTCCATCTACAGCAGTGGATTTGTGTGTTTTCCCTTCAGCTGTCACTTCCTGTAGCGTGAGGTCCTATACTTGCGTGCATCCACACTTACAATCATTATGTGTGTCTTCTCAATGAATCGCTCCCTTTATTATTACAAAACATCCTTTATTATTCTTGGTAATGTCCACTATGGTAATGAAAAAAATCCACTTTCTTGTAAAAGTGTAGAGGATAGGGACCGGAATGATAGTATAGTGGTAGGTCATTTTCCTTGCATGTGGCCCCATCAGGTTATATCACCAGTGATCCATATGGTCCCCTGAGATCACCATTAGTAACCCCTTGAGTACCTTCGTGTGTGGACCAAAAAGTCTTCTTTCATCGTTTATGTTTACCTTGCTTATGTCTTCATAGTTAAAGTGTATGTAAATGGACTTTTTGATGGGGAGAGGGTTGGGCTACACCTGGCAATACTCAGGGACTCCATGCTCGGGGTCACCTCTGGGGGTGCTAGGGACCAAATATGGACCTTCCATATGCAGGCATGTGCCCAGCCTGAGGTGGTCTGCCCAGACCCGCAGACAGCATGAGACTGACTCTCTCTGACCTTGTTTGGTAAACTTGAGCATTGAGACCATTTATCCTAAATACAGTTATCTCTATGTGAGCATAAACTCTACTTTCCCACATCAGTAACAACAAAAGAGCATCAGTAACAACATCAACATCAGTAACAACAACTCTACGAACCCACATCAGTAACAACAAAAGAGCATCAATTCTGAGTTCAGGAGCTATGACTCAGCATGGACCAACTATTGTCTTTGTCAGGAACCTCAAAACTGCTCAGACTCCTCCATTTGCTGAGTACCAGCCACTGACCTCATAGGGCTGAGCCAGCCCACTGGGCACATCTGAAAGCCCTGAGCCCTGGGCCCTTCCCCCAGCAGTGGCCACGGGGAACACTTGTCTGTGCTCTTGGGGAGTTAATATTAACCCCTGGGAACTTTGAAGAAGCTTCTCTATCGGATCCACCTGTTTCATCCTACCAGAAAAAGGCAGCAGTCCTAAATGCTGAGAATGACTACTGCAAGCAATGTAGAGGGCAAGAACATTCCAGGAACTTCGATAAGATTACAATCAAGCAGGCTCTTTATATTTTTACCCGAGTAGTGCAATGTTATATCATTTTATTACTTTATGGCTGCTTGAACCCAAGAACCTCCCCCTCCCTCATCCATGAACCCATTAAACTCGCAGCGTCACTGGCTCTCTGGTGCCCATTTTCTTTTCTACTCCCTCACCCTGTGTACCTCAGATAGACACATTGGACCTGCTGGCTCACCGCTGTCATCGGGTTCACGGGGAAGGTGGGCCAGGTGGCAAATTGGTGGCGTGATGTCTGGAATTCTAGGAATGGCAGGAAACACTTCTAGGAATGGTAGGTGGTTAGGTCAAGGGGTGAGGGGCCAAGTATGACGTTGAAGCTGAAGAATCAAGGTAAGGGCCTAGAGAGAGAGAGAGAGAGAGAGAGAGAGAGAGAGAGAGAGAGAGAGAGAGAGAGGGAGAGAGAGCATGAGGACTAAGGGATAGACTTTTCATGCCATTGACCAGATTCTCTCTCCGATGCCAGGTGGTCCCCTGAGTATCACTAGGTATGGCTCAGGAGTTCCCCCTCCCCCAGATCACCACTGGTCGTAGCCTTGAAGGCATCCAGAGTCCGGTTAGTCCGGGCACTACAGGACCCAGGTGGCACCAGTTCTGCCCTCTAGCATTGAGCTGTCGGCCTGACTGGCCAACAATCACCAAGAGTGGCCCCTGATCTCCTGAGCACATCTTGTGAGCAAAATAGCAATAGTAATAATAATAAAGATACATAAGATTTGTATGTAATCATTTTTTAAAAACAAATATGAATGCCAAAAATATCCACAATGAACAGATTGTCAGCTTTTATTTTATATATTTTGCGCAGTGGCCACAACCAGCAGTGTTCAAGGCTTATTTCTGCTCTACACTCAGGGACCACCCGGGTACTGGGGATGGAGCCCAGATCAGCAGTGTGCAAGGCAAGTGCCTGCTGAACTATCACTCCAGCCTCTATTTTTTTATTTGGGGCCACACAGCTTGGGGGCTGCTCCCAGAGAGATGCTCAGGGCTCGCTGCAGGTGGTGCTCAAAGGACCCAGGAGAATCTTCTGTAAATAAAGCTTGTGCTCAGCCTCTTGACTATCGCTCCAGCCCTCAAAGTTTTAAATAAAGACAGAAGACACGATTTGATCTTGCACACCCTAACCCTGGCTCTTTTTTTTTTTTTTTTTTTTTGCTTTCTGGGTCACACCCGGCAATGCTCAGGGGGTTTCTCCTGGCTCTGCACTCAGGAATTACTCCTGGTGCTCGGGGGACCATATGGGATGCCAGGGATCGAACCGTGGCATGGGCCAGCAGTGTGCAAGGCAAACAAACGCCCTACCTGCTGGGCTATCGCCCGGCCTCACCCTAGCTCTTTTTTTTTAATTATTTTTTTTTATTTTTACAATTACAAAGATATACAATTTAAAAGTTCATATTTGGGTTTTGGTCATACAGTGTTCCAGCACCCATCCCACCACCAGTGCCCATCTCCCACCACCAACGTCCCCGGTTCCCTCCCTCCCCAGTCCTCCTCCATGGCAGGTTCTTTATTTCTTTCCATTTCTCTCTCTTTCTCTTTTCCTTCCCCTCCAGACTATGGATTACAGAACATACATTAAAGGGTTGTCATGTGTATCTTTTTGCCTCTATTTAATGCTCAGTTCTAGGTTGGCATTAGTACCCTCGACAATTGTTAGCACATTGTTCCATTTTCTGTCTTACCTAGCCTCTGAATCCCACACGTTTGTGATAATTTCCACCTTTGATAAGACCTCCTGATATATGTTTCACTTGACCTTGGATATTGGTATCATAATATGTACATATATATTTATGTTATGCAGATAAATGCAGTCATTCTGTATCTGTCTCTCTCCCTTCTGGCTAATTTCGCTCAACATAATCTCCATGTCCATCCATTTATAGGCAAATTTTATAACTTAATTTTTCCTAACAGCTGCATAGTATTCCATTGTGTAGATGTACCAAAGCTTTTTATCCAGTCATCGATTTTCAGGCACTCTGGTTGCTTCCAGATTCTGGCTATTGTGAATAATGCTGCTATGAACATAAAAGTAGGGATGGTGTTTCTGCTGCGTATTTTTGGTTTCCCAGAGTAGATTCCCCACCCTAGCTCTTTTGTACTGATTCATTAACCCTGAGAGTTGAGAATTCTCTTCTTAGAATCAATCAACATTGATTGTAAGTAAAGTGCAAGTCTCTCAGGGAGGAGAAGAATGCTAAGTCTCAGTAAATTATATTCTCATGTTAATTCCTCTGTGAATGTCTTCCCAAAAAACTCACCTGGGAGGATGGCAAGAAAGCAGCGATCATTGGGTCTGGGTCTTGTGAGAAGGGTCCCTCACTCATTAATGATGGGTTTGTTGTCTGGTTCACCTTGATGGAAAACACTATGGAAAGCCTTCATAAAAGGTAATATTCGCATTGTATTTCTTGACATCTACCCCCAAAACACTTAAGCATTAATTCGAAAAGATAGGTGCACATTTATTCATTGCAGCACTCTTAGTACAACAGCCAGGATGCGGAAATGACGCAAATGTCTGGGAAAGAGGAGTGGGTAAAGAAGTTGCAAGACAGACAGACAGACAGACAGACAGACAGGCAGGAAGGCAGGCAGGCAGGCAGGCAAGCAGATAGACAGGCAGACAATGGGGTACATGACTGTAAGATACACAGCTGTAGGGAAAAAAAAATTAAATCTTTGGGGACTGCAAGATCGATGGAGGATTATTATGTGAAGTGAAGTGGGTGACAGAGAGAACCCATACCAGATGTCACTCCTCTGTGGAATACAGAGTGACAAAACAAAGGAACGGACAGTGTCAACCATGGCAAGGTCTTGGCCTTGGATTATAAAGTTCAGGTTACCAAACAGTGGTGGGGACAGGAGGGGAATAAAAATTGGGCCATAGGTGACACAGGACAGTGTTGACATAGAATAGTGGTGTGGGATCTTGGTCGTTGTGGTGGTGGAGGGGTTCAGTTTGTACATAGAGACCATCAACATTAACACTATCACACCTATGTTACCCAAACTATTATAAAAGCAAAAATTAAGTGGACCAACAGGATAAACCTGCTCATAACCTAATACACGCAATATTACAGCAATACTCCCTTGTAATATTATTTGTTGTGTATTCTAGGTACTAGGCATAAGGGGGCGATACTGGGCCATGGGTGACGCCTCAGAATTAGTTTCTGCTTTTCACTTCCAAAATTTACTGTAAGTGAAAAGCACCAAATTCTTCTCAACAGGTAGTTAGCACTCACAGGTTTGGCAACTACTGTGGATTTATCTAATTTCAGGGGATGTGTAAAAATTCCTCTAACTCAGGAGGAGCAATAGAAATGTTTTTTGAGCCACAGGGTACAGAATCTGCAAAGACAATTAGAATATATAATTAAAATGATCATTTTTAAATAATAATAAGACTATCATTTTCATCATTTGCAAACAGTATGGTTTGAGAGTTAGTTGCAAAGTTTAATTTTGAACTCCATCAACATTTTAAAGATGCTTATTTTTAGTTTGACATTCTTAGTGGTTCTAGGTCAGCAATGCCAAAAACACAACCAAAAAGAATTTAAGGGGATCTCCCTCCCTCCTACACATGTTTTTCCTTGCCTTCAAACAAAAGTGACCACTTGTTTTATTTAATTTTAATTAAGTCAAATGTGAATGCATGTGTTAAAAAAGCAAAAATATTTCTGTTGTATTTGTTAGAATTCTTCTCCTTGTCTAATTGTCCAGAGATGAAAGAAAACATTTCTCAATACTTGGGTTTTTTTTTCCTGATCCAGTGGGAAAAAAATACAGTGGGAAAAAAAAACAAAGAACAAATAAAAACTAGATCTTCTAACAAAAAGCTATTTTTAAACTTTGATGCATGGTGGAAGGAAAAGGCTATTTTCCAGGAACAGAGAAAAATGATTAAATCAGTACTGAAAATCTCATAGATTATCTCTGAAGTAAGAGAATTGAACAAGGTCAGATGGTACCCAGAAGAATAAGGTGGGTTAGTTTAATACAAGGTAGTATTAAACAGATCAATTATATTCTCAGAAACTAAACTTGCAGACATGGTATGATTTGTATATAACATTCAAACTTGCAGGTGAAAAAATAATAGAACAAAATATATTTATAAATTTGGTAGAAATTAATGCTTTATCTTCAGCCATTTTAGGAACTATAGGTAAGTCGCATGCATCATGTACACTTTTTTCACAATATAAACTGTAAAATGCAGAGGATATTTCCAGCTAATTCATGTGAAAATAAGGAATATAACAAATTATTAGTAAATGTAAAATGCTAAGAGATATATTTAAAATTATAGACTATCATCAGACCTCCAGAAAAAAAATAACCTGTTAGAAAACACCCTAAAATTTTGAAATTTTGGACAGCTTTCACTTTGAGGCTTTTTGTTTTGTTTCATTTTTTTGCTTTTTGGGTCACATCCAGCAATTCTCAGGTGTTACCTGGCTCTGCACTCAGGAATTACTCCTGGTGGTGCTATGGGACCATATGGGATGCTGGGAATTGAACCCGGTCAGCCGCTTGCAAGGCAAACGCCCTCCCGCTAGACTATCTCTCCAGCCCCTCATGTTGAGTTTTATATTACCTCCTCAGCCTTATTCTAGCAATTTAGTTCCCTATTGCTACAGGTTTCGATTCAAACCTGTAATAACGGGATGCCAAGTGATCAAGTGATTGCTACAGGTTAAACTTAACTATAGCAAAACGGCTTTTTTCTTTGTTTCAGACAACGCACTAGTTAACGTGAATGAGTACTTGGACAAATGGAGCTCTGTTTAGCTTTGCATTAGAAAGTACCTATTCGTCTGTGACTACACCTCAGGAATCCCTGATTTTGCTTGGTAAGTCCTTTGACAACTTTGTTCAATAGTGAGCCTGGCACGAGGTGGGGGGGAGAGTCCAGTGGTTGCTGTACCCAGACTTCGCTCTTTTCCCGCACTCCCTCTGGGACTGATTTAATTCAGCCAGAGGTTCTTGGAAATTGTCTTCTAAGCTACTTTCCCAGAAGCTCTTCTCTGCATCTTGAGAATTTACCATGCGCTAGAGCCACACAGAAAACAAAAAATGTCTATGAACTTTTTGAGTTTTTGTTTTTTGGCTTGAGTTTTTTGTTTAACTTATTGTTAGCTAGCAAAGTCTTTTTATTTCTTTATTGTTGAAAACTCCTTGTGAAATATAAATTAGTATATTAACATGTTATGTTAAAGATGTTTTCATAACATGTTTGTTAACCAAAAAACCCTGCTTTCATAGCAGAAAAATTATTTTATTTATTTTAACATTAACACACAACTTCTCAGACTTTTTTCTCAAAGAAAATCAAAAAGAATTTAGAAAATAAAAGCATCAAATTGTGCTAGAACAGATAAACAGAGGAGCTATTCACAGTTCAAAGTGTTAAGCTGTTCAAACAAAGTAGCTGTAACTATTTTAACTACAACATTTTCTAGTCAGTTCAAAAACATTAAGAGAAAGTAAAGAATAAGCTGAAAATTTTGTAATGAATTTTGCAATTTAATGTCTCAGAAACAAATAAACCCAACAAAAAATAGTTCAGAAAAATAAAATAGAACGATGTTCATATTAAAGCCTTGTTTATCAAGCCAACTAGTTCTGGCCATTCCTGAATGAAGAAGACTTTTAATTTAAGGATTAAATAGTTTGATCTTTTACTATCATGATGATATTATTCCAGGTGCCATAAGATTGCTAATGGGAAAAGCTATATTCCTAAGAAAATAAAACAAATGTTTAAGAAGATTCTGAACTTTGTGTCCTTTATATTGTTTCTAATCTATTTTATACACCTAGGAAAAACCATAAATTCGTAAATTCCATGTCTATAGACCCTGTCTGAAGTAAAGTTATAGTGTAGAGTAAATTTTGGTATCAAGAAAATAAATGTGCACAAGTTAAATATTTCATTTCTAACATTCTGATAACCAAATGTGAGCTTGAAAAATTAAAGCACTAAATAAGTTCATTTTTTTGAATGAAAAAAAAAAAAAAGAATGAATGATCAAAATTTGATAAGGATGGAAGGCCATTGACTCAAGTTAAAAATCAGGATAAGTCAAAAACTAGAAAGGGGCGCCCCTTAGCCCAGCTACAAAGAGGGGAAAACACCGCAGCTGTACGTTTCTTTGCCTAAACCTACTATTCACTCTCGCCTCAGGAAACCCCGCAGTGCAGGATTAGATCTGGCCTGTCCAAAAACATATTATCAAAATGGAATGAAGTCTCTATAATAAATACGGAAGTAATTGGCACACCACGGCAGAGCCTGGCAAGCTACCCGTGTTGTATTTGATATGCCAAATACCAGTAACAATTATAGACCTCATTCCGAATGGATTGAGGCTCTTTATGTTCCTGGAGCAAGCGATGCCCTGGGCCTACTAGTGAAACAGGACACAGGAGATGTTACTGGGGCCGCTCGGCAATCGATGATGAACGGAAGACAGTGATACGACAGTGAAATAAGTTCATTAAAGGTTTAATAATCAAGGGAATAGTTAATTTATTTACTATTTTAAGTATGAAACTTAGGAGTGTTATGTTTATAATAATATATTTATTGCCTTCTTAAATATTTTGTTTCCAAGAAGCCTTGAATAATCTAGTTTCTAATAAATATAATAAAATAATTTGGAAGTAGAATCATTTGTCTAACATAATGTTCCCACAAAAATAAAATTTGGAAAAATAAAAATAAAAAGCAGCAAATTATTTCCTTCACATCTGAAAATTTTCTAGTGTTTGTTTTAGCTTTTTGACCAGGAAAAAGAAAACAACTTAACCAAAAATGTCTTCTAATCAATAACATAACAGACAGTGCATGCCCTTACTTATTTTTGTGTGCAGGAGGGGCTGGTTTTCTCTGTACAATCAGGTTTTTTTTGTTGTTGTCTTATTACACGTGCTTTACTGTGTGAATTCACAGCACACAGTTTCTGCTAAAGACACAGATAATAATGGCCCTTCAGAATTTAGCTAGTAGGAAGATAAAAGCACATTATTGGTGTTATTGCTTGATTTCCTTCTATCCTTCTGAGAACAAAGATAATTTAATTCTTGCAGCTGTTCTGAGAGGTTTCTGCTTGCTTTCCTCATAGCGTGACTCGTGAGGGATGTGTCTTTCTTTGACTGCTACTTGCGGGTAAACAGCCTTTGATAAACTTTCAAGAGGCAGCAGAGACTTATGTCCTCGGAGGGGATGTGATGGGACAGGCAGGGAGGGGGCCCCGAAACCGGTCAGTTCGTCTGGATTTAAGTCATGACTTTATTACTCACATGCAGGATGGAGTTGGGCAAATGACATTAGTTCTCTATAGTGCCTTTGTCCTCGACCATCAAAGAGGAGAGAATCATAACGCTGACCCGTGATTATTACTATTGGGTCATTACAGGACTCGGTGAGAATGGGAATAAAGAGCTTAAACCAGGTGGTGGAGAAAGCACCCCGGAGAACTTATTATTTATTATAAGTACTTCGATACCTGTTTCTCGCAAATGTGTGTTCAATCTCATCTGAGAAGTCTTTGTCTTCCAATGTTGCAGATGCAGATGCAGACAACATTAGCTCTGCCTTTGTTTGCATTTTCCTTTAATACCTTGCAGGAGGCAGGAGGCACCAAGTGGGATCTCCAACCTTTATTTCAAGTTCTTCTCTTTCTTCTGTAACTGATCGATCTGTCTCAGTTTGAAAGTGAACAAGCAGAACCTCATTTGTGCTTTTGCTTACTAAATGTCTAGAAACTTGATTTAAGAGACTACTGCTATGAATATATGATAAAAACAAAGATGACACTAACACCTCATTTTAAAATGTGATTATTGTTAAGAGATGTGGAATTATTTTTTCTGCTTTTTTATGTTATGAAAAAAATCTACTTTAGAATTAGGACTTTTCAAAGTATGGGATCTCTGCAAGTCAAAATGAAAAAGTGTATTCCCTTGTCAAATAATAAATTAAAGTTGTGAAGGTATAAAAATCCCAAGGGATTATCCCACATTAATTCATAGGTTCAAGAAATTCAGTGATCGCTTTTGTTAGAATTCAAAGCATGTCTTATGGTACTAGTGAAAAATTACTGAAGTAGACAGAAGCAATTTTGTGATCCAAGATTAAGCCTTCCCACTAAGGAGAAGCCAAAAAATATCTTTTGAAGTGGCATTCTGTGTGTATTCCGCTTTTATGAATTTATAAGCAAAGGCTGTACTAAGAGCTGTGACTCGCTGTAGGTAAAAGATGATCTTGTACCCTTGCTTAGTAAGTTGAGAAAAGGAACAAGGAGATAAAGCGATATAAAGGCCCTTCGACTTACACTGAATTGCTTCTGTGTTTCATGTTTTCTCTAGGAAACCATAGATGATTTGTCTAGCTATTTTTCATTTTTTTTATGTTCTCTAAGAAACGCAAATGGGAAAGGAATGATGTCTTACGACTCTGTGATCATGATGCAAAACTGCACCAGGCTTCTTTAACAATCCTGCTGCATTTCCACACTTCCTGCACAAAATAAAGCCTGCCTTGGAAGCAACTCAAAACTGGGATTCTGCTTCTGCGTGGCAGTTGCCCAGGCGGCTGGAACTTTCACAGCCTCGGAGGCCCCCTCAAACGCAGCCTTTTATCCAAGAGGAAAGAACAGTTCTTTGGCCTCCTGCTATCAGCTCTCCTCCTCATCAGAAGCCTGCTTTATGCTAATGGGGCTGAGAAACAAAGAGTGTCTGTCTTCCAGAAAGGAAAACAAACATTTATTAACATGTTCTATTTTTTGAGGAAGAGACTTAGGGAGACAAAACTTTTTTGAGATTTCCATTGTTGGTTTGAACAATATTTATTATTCTTTTCAGTATACAAAAAAAGATGGGTTATGTATTTTGGTGAACTGCAACATGAAATCAAAACATTTTAAAATTTTAGTGGAAAAATAATATTGATGCTATTAATGCAGGAAGTCAATGCATGATTGATCACAACCAAGTCCACTATCCGCAGCACGTATGTGGTTCTGGGTGAAAAAAAAATCTTTTGAGATCAGCGAGCGACATTACAATGTGCTGTGTAATCATACATCCAAATCTTCCCTCTCGTCAATAATTCTAAAACCCTGGAGTTCTGAGTGAGGCCACACAGCTCTAGCACTCTCCAGCATGCAGACTCTGGCAGTAAAACACCTGCACTGTGTCCTTTGTACTAAATTATCTGTCCACGTAGAAAAGTCATTTTGGGCTGGCGTTATGGCACAGTGGGGCGGGTGCTTACCTTGCATGCAGACGACCCAGGGTCAATCCCAGGCACCACATATGGTCCCCCCAAGCCCTGTCAAGAGTGATCCCTCAGAGCAGTGCCAGAAGTCAGCTCTGAGCACTGCTGAGTGTGGCCCAAAACACAATCCCCACAAAGAATCTTCCCACATCATACATGAGTGGTTTTTTTTTTCAGTTTTATTGAGGAAAAACTGATCTGCAGTAATGTATAAGTTTAAAGTGAAAATGAGGCATAGAGGTCCCATACTATTACTAGACCATTACCTCTTTCTCCAGATCCACTCATATTTGCTGAGTCTATTTAGACAATGTGGCAAAGGGCGCATCTGTGTTAACTGTTGTTTTATCTTCTCGATGGACTGACCCCTGATTCTATAATGACCACATTTGTCTCAGTTACCATTTTTTGACTTATAGCCTGTTTCAACTGCTATAAACACACCTGTATTTGTTCTCTTTGGATGTTTTCCAGCCCTTCAATTTGAGGCTACATGCATCCTTAAAGTTGAAATGAGGTTTTGTTGTTGGATTTTGCAGACAACATAGTTCAGTCTTATTTATTGATGGGGCTTTTTTTCAATATATCCAGTCATTATATATCCAGTCTGATCGAGAGTCAGGGACGCTGTCTCATTTGCCAAGGCTTCAAAAATCAGATGGGCTGGACATGTAATGTGATTTGGAGACAACTGCTGGACTAGAGCCATTACCGACTGGATCCCACGGGATGTCAGAAGATCACGTGGTCTCCCCACCTGCAAAATGGTCAGACTTCTTTGTCAAGACCCTGAACGAATGATTTGAAGCTCTTTGTATTCCTGGAGCAAGCAGATGGATTGGGCAACACTGGCACATGATAGGGTCAAAGGGAAACGTTACTCAAGCAAATCGACGAATAACGGGATGTCAAGCGATCAAGTGATCCAGTCTTTTTTATGTCTTTTTGACTGGAAAGTTCACCCATTTCACAGAACAATTGTCTGTAGTAAGTCCTTGCTGGAGCCATCTTCTTCACTGCTTTCTAGAGGAATTTTTTTTGGGGAGCAATCTTCTTACGCTTTCAGAGAAATTTTTTGTTGGTTTTTTTTTGGGGCGGTCACACCCAGCTATGGCAGGGTCACTCCTGGCTCTGCAATCAAGACTTCAAGAATTACTCCTGCTGGTGCTGGGGGACCAGATGGGATGCCGGACTCAACCCAGGTCAATCACGTGCAAGGCAAACACCCTCTCTGCTGTACTATTGCTCCAGCCCCTTCAGGGGGACTCCTAAACGATCTGCCCTGGGCTAGTACTCCATCTCAAGGCTCCAGTATTCGGGATTCTAGTCCCCAACACCTCTGGGAATGGCCCTATAGATCCTGGAACCTCTGAGCTGGACGAGGAAGCAGCCAGGTTCTGAGTGTGACCTTTCAGGTCTTTATTGTCAGGGTTAGTTATGCTGAGAGTAACCCCTCGTCTCTCAGCCTTGCTGGGAAGCCCCCTTCCTACCACCCCCGCAAAGGCTCTTAATCCTGTACACTGGCAGCATGGAGGAAAGGGGGCGCCTGGTCAGACTCTGCTTCTATGATCTCTATCTTTTCTTTTCCTTTTGCTGCCCCCTAATTTGGTCAGTGCACTTGAACTTTTCATTTCATTCCAGGAAGTTCTAAAATGCACAAAAGTCAATGTCCAACAACTCAATTAGCATGTTCTAGTAGGAGCCATGACTAATGCAATTAGCTGGAGTGTTGGCAATTAGTGAAGTCCTGAATGGGATAAAGTCTTTCTCCCTGCTTTGCTCTGGACCAATTAGTCTTATCTGTCCAGGAAGCAGATGCGTCCTGGACCACAGAGCCGTGGCCCCACTCAGGACCCAGCTCAAGTCATTCCTGCTGAAGGGTCTTCTCTGACCAAGTCTGCACATGACCCAACACCAGGAACATGGCATAGGAAGTCACCAATGGGTTTGGCGTTGAGTACTGGAAACCCACAATGTTCTATAAATTCAGTAAGTGGAAGCAAGAACACAGAAGTCTAAATTTGCAGAGTAAGAATCCAGAAAAAGGTCATGACTTGATCAATACCATTCCAGTATGTATGTTGCAATAATCAATATAATTAGTGCCGGCTAAGGGAGAAGGCAAGGGTTTGGGAGGTAGGAAACAAGGGTCTTTGGTGTTGGTGGGGGCACACTGGTGGTGGGATTGACATTGATTGATGAATGCTTGTAACAACTGTACTGTGAAAAACTTTGTACTTTGTAAATCATGGGGTTTAAATAAGTTTAAAAGAAGAGATAGTAAAAAAGAAAGTCACCAATCAGCTTTGCGCTCTCTCTCTCTCTCTCTCTCTCTCTTTCTCTCTCTCTGTTTTTTTTTGTTCACTTTTGGTTCAAGAGTAACACCCGATGATGCTCAGGGATTATTTCTGATTGTGTTTGAGGGACCATATGGGATGCCGGGATAGAATCCAGGTCAGCCACATACAAGGTTAGAGCCCTACCCACTGCACTATCTCTCCAGCCCCTCACTCTGTTCTTAAGTTTATCTTTGTTTCCTTTAAGTCACAGAATGTTGGAGAACCTGATCAAAGCTATGGCGTCACCCTGCAGTGTGTGTGTGTGTGTGTGTGTGCGTGCGTGTGTGTATGTGTGTGTGTGTGTGTGTGCGTGCACACATTCATCCAGAGCTGGGTAATGACTTCAAGGACCTACATAAAAATCCATCTGTAGGGGTTGAAAAGAGCACAGGGGTTTAGGTGATTTCCCTGCATGTGACTAACCCTGGTTCAGTCACTGAAACCACATATGGTCCCCAAGGTCCACCAGGAGTGATTCCTAAGAACAGAGCAAGGTGTAACTTGAGCACAGTTGAATATGATTCCAAATCAAAGAGGGAAATTAACCAAGGAAATTCCGTTTATAGATCCATGAGGCCCTCTAGCCTTTCTTTCTATGGAAAGAGAGAGGTGAGCATTGAACACAGGCAAACAAATATACATAATAACCCCTAAATGTACATATTACAAGCCACAATGTGTATAAAAATGGAGAGAGAAAGAGAGAGAGAGAGAGAGAGAGAGAGAGAGAGAGAGAATTAAAGCACCCTGAAGTTAGTTTTGACTCTCATTTAACACAAGCACTTAAAACTCCTGCTAAAATGGAAACCAGGGCCAGAGAGATAGCACAGTGGTCAGGGCACTTGTCTTGCAGGTGACTGACCCAGGCTTGATTCCCAGAACCACATATGATTGGTTCCTGAGCCTCACCAGGAGTGATTCATGAGCGCAGAGAATAAGCTGGGTGTAGCCCCCAAAACAAATTAATTAAAAAGTGAAAAAGTGTCATAGCTTCTCAGTATTTTTTCCTTACTCCTTGAGTATTTTTCCTTATCAGTTTCACTAGCTTCACACACACTCAAAAATGGGATTTCAGGGGGCCGGAGCCATAGCCCAGCGGGTAGGGTGTTTGCCTTGCAGCGCTGGCCCATGCCAGTCCAGGTTCGATCTGCGACATCCCATATGGTCCCCGAGCACCACCAGGAATAATTCCTGAGTGCAGAGCCAGGAGAGACCCCTGAGCATTGCCGGGTGTGACCCAAAAAAGCAAAAAAAAAAATTTTTTTAATGGGATTTCATTTTGCAGTTACAAAACAGAACAAACCACACAGAGAGACACTTCTTCTGTGGCCATCAAAGCAGCAGAATGTCAGTCATGTTAAGCTATAGGAAGGAGGGAGTAAACACATTGGAGCTGGGAAGAGAAGGGGGCTGGGCCCTTTTCAGAAGACAGGGGGAGATTTTGCCTTATTTTATGGCACTTGACAACTTCCAGAACTTTCACATGCAGTATCTGGCATGATAACCCCCCACCTTAACCCCGACACAGGCAATGCAGGTATCACCGCCCACACCAATTGATAAGAAACACAGGGACGGCAGACATGAAATACCCAGGATCACACCTCTGTCCTGTATGGAAATGCAGCAACTGGAACAGAGAACCCTGGACCCAGATTTCCACGTTCCAGGTCACAGAAGCCAAGGAGAATGCAGATTTTCTTTTAAAGGAAAAAAAGGCACGTCTATGAGGAGAAACAGCAGGGCTAATAAAAAAAAAACTCTTTCTGGGGGCCAGAGTGATAGTCCAGTGGGTAAGGCTCTTGCCTGAGTTTGATTCCTAGCATTCCATATGTCCCCAAGCACCGCCAGGAGTAGTTCCTGAGTGCAAAGCCAGGAGTAACCATTGAGCATTACCTGGTGTGACCCCCAAAAGAAAAAAAAATATTTTTCAACCTAGAGGCTGTGGATTTCTTTTTCAGTGATCTCTCTGGGCATATGGCTGATTTCAGAATTGCTGAACACAACAATCTTTTTTCGTTAAAATGCAATTGCCCTCATAGTTGTCATAGAGTTTAATCATTGGTAAAGAATAAAATGACCCCTATCTTCACCAAATGCCATTGTAATCATCACTTGGGTAAATAGTCTGGAGCCGTTTTGTATTATTCCTGACGGGATAATGGGTTCAAAGTTATAAACGCTGGAAATATTTTACCACGGAATGCTGCTGCTCAGGCATTCACCACTTGGAACCCGGTGTCCTTGCCAACACTTTTGCTTCGCAGGTCAAGGACCTCCCTCTGCAATGGATGGCAGGGAAAGGGACCAGCTCTGTAAAAATCCACTCAAGGGCTCGAGAGTTGGCGCCATCTTCCACTCCCTGTTCATCTCATGGAGGTACAGCCCGTCCCATCAGGCCAGTGCCCTCAGGACAGGAGCCTTGTCCTGACTGCCCACTTGGGCTCTGTCTGTTTCTGGTGAGGAACCTGTCAGCAGGCCCTGGCTTGGTCACTGCTGGACTTCTTTCTTCTCTTCTCCTTTTTCTTTTTTTTTTTCCTTTTAAAATCTCCATGAATACCACTCCTGGGAATATACCCTAGGAAGCCAAAAGCACACAGCAGAAACACCATCTGCACTTTAATTTTCATAGCAGCACTATTCACAATAGCCAGAACCTGGAAATAACTGAGTGCCCAAGAACTGATGTTTGGATAAAGAAACTGTGGTACATCTACACAATGGAATACTATGCAGCTGTTAGGAATAATGAAGCTATGAAATTTGCCTATAAATAGATGAACATGGAGAGGATCATGTTGAGTGAAATTAGCCAGAAGGAAAAAAACAGATATAGAATGACTGTATTTATTTGCATAACATATATATGTATATCACTGTATCACTATCTTCCCGTTGTTCATCGATTTGCTCGAGTGGGCGCCAGTAACATCTCCATATGTCCTGTTGCAAGCGAGGTGTACCCCAGGGGCATCTGCTTGCTCCAAGAACAGGAAAAGCCTCAAACCATTCTTTCAGGTCATGGGAATGAGGTTGATAATGTATATATGTATACATATATATATGTGTGTGTGTGTATATATATAAATATATATATATACACTATGATACCAATCTCCAAGGTCAGGCAAAACATGGACCAAAGGTGGAATCTACCACAAACGTGTGGGAGTCAGAGGTTAGGTAAGAGAAGGGAACAAGGTGATAATAATTGTCGGAAGTGATAATACCAGCCTAGAACTGAATATTGAATACAGGCAAAAAGATACACATGAAAACCTCTAAATGTATGTATTTAAATCCACAGTGTGTAAGAGAAAGAAGAAAGAGAGAGAGAGGAAAGAAAAAAGAGATAAAGAATGTGCCATAGAGACAGGCTAGGGAGTGGGGAGGGAGTCTGTGATATTGGTGGTGGGAAATTGGCACTGGTAGAGGGATGGGTGCTGGAACACTGTATGACTGAAACCCAAACATGAACATCTTTGTAATTGTATAGTTCATGGTGGTATAATAAAATTTTTTTAAAATTAAAAAAATAAAATACCCATGAGCTAGACCATTACAAAGTTGTTCATGATTTGGTTTCAACCACACAGTTCCAACACCCATCCCTCAACCAGTGCATGTTTCCTAATACCAGTGTCCCCATTTTGTTGCCAACCTCTGTCTCTGTGGCACACACACTCTCTCTCTCTCTCTGTGTCTCTCTCGCTGTCTCTCTGTCTCTCTCCTTTTGCACATTCTTGCAATACAGACACTGAAGGGTTATCATGTATATCCCTTTACCTATGTTCAATACTCAGTTCTAGTCTAGCTTTACCATTTCCAACATTATCGGCAAACTGGTCCCTTCTCTATCTTACCTACCCTCCACCCCACACACACGTGTGGTAGATGTCAACTATTGACAAAGCTGGACCTTTTCTTAAGACACCTGGGTATGGTGGGTGCCAGTGTGTCAGCTCCAAGAAGCCAGCAGGGTGGAAGGCACACAGGTGTTACAACAGTCCTGGCTGGGAGCTGCTCCAACCCCTCAATGTTTGCTGATCCTAAAGCTGTACTGAATAAGCAATGGAAGATAAACAGAGAGGAAGGAAGATTTATGAGCGTGAACATAGAATAGAATGAGACCTTTCCCTTTTCTTACTTGCTTTTGATTTTTTGAGGGGTTCTGTTTGTTTGGGCCACACTCTGTGGTGCTCAGGGCTAATTAATTCACAGCTCTGTGCTTAGGAGTCACTCCTGATGGTGCTCAGGGGACTTTGATGCCAGGGGTTCAGTCATGGTCCTCACACAGAAGGCGAGTATCTTGTCCTCTACTGCTCTGGCTCCTCGCCCTTGTCTTAATAGAGATCATGTGACATGTCCAGAAACACACAGTTGGTGCACTTTATCCAGCATCTGAGTGCCATCGGGCCCCAAATTCATCAGCTTTCCACTATACAGGAGTTTCTCAAGTTAAGTCGTTTAATCCCACCTTCATTTGTTTAGTCCAAATTCTAGAATTTGACTATTTTGTAAGGTAGTAAGGTGTAGTAGTTAGAACACAGTCCTTAAGTCAGCAGACTTTAATTCCAATCCTGGCATTGCCTCTAACTAGCTAGTGATTTGGGGGAATTCACCTGACCGAACTCTGTTTTCTCATGTCTGAAGTGCAGTTGAATGGGAATCCTGAACACAGCAGATGTGGCCCCCCAAACAAAACAAACAAAACAATTTATCAGCAGGAGACCAGGGCTTAAACGTCCATAGAGCTGAGCCTTCTGCTAGAACACTGTTCATAAAAAGTATAATAGGCTTTGATGTGCTGACTGCAAAGACAAACAGAATATATTGTTCATTTTAAGACACTAAAGAACAAGCTAGGGAAGCAAGTCTGTTATGGAGCATGCTTTCCTCTGAAGTTTGAGATGAGCGCCAACACTTCTTGTGACCATTTAGTAATGAAAGCAACAGCCAAGAAGGGGCGGGTATAAGGACGTTGATGCAAAAGGAACAGGTGACACCAGGTATGCCTGGCACCCACTCTGGAAGAGCCCTGCAAACCACAATGCCTACAGGAACTAAAGGGAAAAAGTGGGGCTGGGGCAATAATCCAGCAGGTAGGGCATTTGCCTTGCATGTAGCTGACCCAGGTTTGATTTCCTGGCATCCCATCTGGTCCCCCAAGGACCGCACCACCAGGAGTAATTCCTGGGTGCAGAGATAGGGTAACCTCTGAGCATTGCTGGGGGTAACCCAAAAAAAAAAAGTACCTGTCAAAGACACAAATGGGGGGCTGGAGAAACACTGGGGGTATTGGTGGTGCGAGTTGGACACTGATGAGGGGGTGGGTGCTTGGACACTGGGCCCCTGGAACTCAATCATGAATCATTTTGGAACTTTGTGATTCACAGTGATTCAACACATTAAAAACTAAAATGAAGTGAAAAATAAATAAAACACACACACAAATACACACAAAGAGATACCAAGACTCTCTGTCACAAATGACCTGGTGCTTATCAGATGTGCAGAGGCTGGGGGGCTGCTGAGATAGGGTGGTTGCAAGAGCCAGTGGGTGTGGGGCAGTTGCCAGGACCCTGGAAAGTGGAGATAGAAGGTGGGGCCCCTCCAATGAGGTTGCCTCTGGGATGCCAGATAGCTGCCTCCTGCGGATGGCTCTGGGGAGCCCGTGAGGACCTGTGGGAAAGGACAAGGAGCAGCTTCTGGGTTGAAGAGTGAGTGAGCTATGCTCTGCTCTCAGACACATACTCATTCATCAGTGTTGAGCAGCACCCGGTATGAAATTCGCTTATGGAGGGTATCATGCTAAGTGAAATGAGTCCAAAGAAAAGGAGCAGACATAGAATGATTGCACTTGTTTGTGGGAGATTTAAAAAAACATAGTATGAGACTAGCATCCAAGGACAGTAGGTATGAGCCAGCCAGGAGTATTGGTCCATGGTTGGAAGTCGGCCTCAGGTGCTGTGGGAGAAGGGATTTGGGACCAAAAAGGAACCACTGTGGCAATGATAGTTGGAAATGATCACTCTGGATATCAACTGTGTACTGAAAGTAGGTAACAAAGCAAATATGATAACCTCTCAGTATCTATATGGAAAACCACCATGCCCAAAAAGAAGAGAGAGAAGAGAGAGAGGGGGACAGAAAGAGAGGAGAGAGGAGACAGAAAGAGAGGGAGAGAAGGGGAAGAGAGAGGAGATAGAGGGGAGATAGAGGATAGAAAGAAAGGAGAAAGGATGGAAAGAGAGAGAAGAGAGAGGATAGAGGACAGAAAGAGAGAGAGAGAGGGAAGAGAGAGAGAGAGAGAGGATAGAGGACAGAGAGAGAGAGAGAGAGGAGAGAGAGAGGAGAGGACAGAAATAGAGGGGGAGAAAGAGAGGAGAGAGGGAGAAAGAGAGATAGGAGAGAGAGAGAGAGAGAGAACTATGCCTGTCATAGAGCCAACCTGGAGGTGGGGGAGTGAGGGGGAATCTGGGGTCATTGCGGGTGGGAAATGTACACTGGTGGAGGGATGGTGTTGGGACATTGTATGACTGAGTTCTGAGCATGGACAGCTTTATAATTGTGTATCTCACAGTGATTCAATTAAAAAATGCTGTGTAGGAGGCCAGATGTGGTAACATCAAGAGCTAGTCCTCTTCACTCAGTTATGTGTTTGTACATTCACTTAAGAAGTAATTACTGAGGGCGGGGCGATAGTACATCAGGTAGGGCCCTTGCCTTCATGCAGCTGACCCGGGTTCTATTTCCAGCATGCCATATGATCCTCTGAACTTCACCAGGATTGATCCCTGAGCACCAGATGGGATGCTGGGGATTGGCATCCATGGCAAGTGCCTTACCCACTGCACCATCTCCCCAGTCCATTAAGTGCTTTTCTAATTTATTTTCTTTTTGGGCCACACCAAGTGATGCTCAGGGATTACTCCTGGCTCTGCATTCAGAAATTACTCCTGGTGGTGTTCGGGGAACACATGGGATGCCGGGAACAAACCTGGGTCAGTCTAAATGATTTTTTAAGAAGAAAAAGAAAGCCAACCTCAGGAGTGATCAATAGCTAACAAAAGGAAGTAACAAGAGACAAAACAGTGATGTTTGATTCCCACAGACATGATCTCAGTCACGCTTTGTTCTAAAAACGTTTTATTGGCAGCCGCTGAGCACATTTCAATTTCAAGTGTATGTGCAGGAACATGTACAGTGTGGGGAGAATCTCACATGCAATCAGAGACGAAGTTCCTCCAACATGTTATCTTAGCACTTCAACAACACCCCCCAAAAAGCTGATAATCAGACTTCGGCTAAACTGCCCGCTGAGGACAGAAGAAAACTTTAAGCAACAAAACTCCACAATACTGTAACATAGCCTCAGAGCTCTGGAAAGAGGCTCTTCTCCTGGGTAAATCCATGAGAACTCTGAATGGGTTCAGAATTCTGATGTATCTAGTGCACCAGAGTCAGATCACTAATGCAGCTGGTGACATTCCAGGAAAGTGCCACGGAAACAGAAAAGTTCAGAATGGAACACGTGCAGAGAGAGAAGCCCTCGTCCAGCCTCAGCTGACCACTGCATCCGTGAACAGGCATCCCGAGGACAGGTGAGAGCAGGAAGCTTCACCTGAGGACACAAACTCCCATCTTCTGATTCACTTTGACTTCCAACCGGTGGCAACCAATTGGCTTGCCATGCAAATATGCTTAGAAGCACCAGGGAACAGCTGACCAGGTGATGGACAGCTGAGGTCAGGCTCTAGCGCCACTCAAACCCTAAACGGTGATATGTCCCCTATTTCTAAATGGGTCTTTCTTGCAGTCTTTCATTGCAAGAGTATGAAGATGATCATTTAAAAGTGAGAAATAATTGTATTTTGACGTCTTGGGAAAACAAGTGTAATTTGACTGAGGGTAAGTTGGCCATAAAAAGGACTTTCTAAAAATGAATCTGCCTATAATATAAAAGATGAATTACTGATCAAGAATCTATAAAAATCATCTGTTTAAATATTGAAGGAGAGTATCTTAAATGGTTCAATATTATCCAGTCTCCAAATCATGGTTTCATCAAGTTAAGCTTATTCAAGTTGAAGAATTAAATTTCTTTTATCATCACAGAATGGTGAGAGAAAATGCGGGATTTTGTTTTGATTTAATTCACTGTCAGAATGACCCATCAGGAGAACCAGGTTTATAAGGACACTACCCTCCCCCTCCTCGGACCCAATCATTTTTCATTAAATGTCTGAATTTCAGGACAAGAGTGATAGGGCAGGAGTTAAGGTATTTGCCATGCATGCAGCTGACCTTTGAGTGGGTGGTCCCTGGCATCACCGACCACTCCTCATTCACTACCAGGAGTGAGAGCCAGGGGGTAAGCCCTGAACACTGGTGGGTGTGGCCCCAAAGCAAAAATAGTTTTTAAGACATAAAAATAAAAATCCAAGGGGCCAGAGAGACAGCACTGCTTGCCCTGGGAGCTTGCCGCTGCTGACCCAGGCTCGATTCCAGCATCCCATACGGTGCCCTGAGTAATTCCTGAGTGCAGAGCCAGGAGTAACCCCTGAGCATCATCGGGTGTGACCCAAAGAGCCAAAGGGAAAAAAAAGTCACAACTTCTCTTTTCCCACACAGCTAGAGGCTGGGCAACAGCAGAGACAGCTCCTAGCCTCGTGCTGCCAGGGCGGGGAGAGGAAGACAGAAGAAGGTCGTCCTCTGGCCTCCAGCTTAGCTCCACAGTGGCTGCTCCTTACAGCACACACAGGGCACCTGGAGACTTCTGAACAATTATTTTCTGTTCTTTTAAAAGAAGGACAAGGCATAAACCACTATTATCTCAATAAAACAACATATTATTTTTTTTTTTTTTTGCTTTTTGGGTCACACCCGGCAATGCTCAGGGGTTACTCCTGGCTCTGTACTCAGGAATTACTCCTGGCGGTGCTCGGGGACCATATGGGATGCCGGGATTCAAACCCGGGCCAGCACAGGCCGGCCACGTGCAAGGCAAACGCCCTACCCGCTGGGCTATCGCTCCGGCCCTATTAATAAAAATTTTAACCAATGAAGAAACCCTATGCTAAAAAAAATACTTAAGGAAATTTTCTGGAATGTTCTAAGCACACAGGAATCCTAACAAAGTGGGGGGGGCACAGTATATTTTAAATCTCAGAGAGCAAGAGCTTTAAGTCTACAGGGGAGAGAGGACAGCCACTTGCCTTGCATGCAGCTCACCTGGGTTGGATCCCGGCACCCCATTGGGTGCCCTATGCACCACCAAGAGTGAATCGCTGAGCATAGAGCCAGGAGTAAGCACTGAACACAGCTTGGTGTGGCTCCAAAACCAAAGAAATAAAAGAAAAAATTAAATCTACTGTTCATCCTGAGCACCAGCTACCGGTAGAGCCGTGATTCAAAGAGCAAACAAAGAAACTCAGATTTCCTCAGGAGAAAGGAAATGCATGGCTAGAGAGGACAGGCATCAGAAAGCACCTTCCTGCAGGCTTCGGAAGCACAGCCCTAAACTAAAACCAAAATATTGCACTTCATCCACTGTTCAAATATTATTAAGGGCGCTCAGCATAAATGTCTTTGAAAGGTCAGATTTCCTATGAACTCTACTCCAGAATTTTTTATGTTCATAAAAGGGCCCATCAAGGTGCTTTACCGAGGTTAGATTTAATTATATCGGAATTAAGTGCCCTTTCCTTTCCAGGAAAATACTCTGGAGATTATTTAAAGAGCATTATTCAGATGCAAACTAACATACCTTCCTTTAGCTAACTACAGAAAAAACTAAAATTGCTGTTTTCCCCATCAATAAAAGCAGCATGATGTAAAATCAAATTAGCCATTCCTATTTGGAAGTGAGAAATAAATCTCTCTTTGGCACTGCTCAAGGTTTCACAACTCCCATTTATCCAGGAGAACTTGATCCATTTGGTGCATTTCTTTTTTTTTTTTCTTTTTTGGGTCACACTCGGGCGATGCTCAGTGGTTCCTCCTGGCTCTGCACTCAGGAATTACTTCTGGCGGTGCTCAGGGGGACCATATGGGATGCCGGGGATCGAACCCGGGCCAGCACAGGCCGGCCGCATGCAAGGCAAATGCCCTACCCGCTGGGCTATCGCTCCGGCCCCATTTGGTGCATTTCATAGGGAAAAAAATCCTCTATTTTGTGAGGTTTCTTTTCAGATTTCTAGTAACAAATATTAAGATGTTGGTTATATTTTACCTCCATTTAGTTATGATGTATGTAGAACTAATTCACTATATTCCCAGAGATAAAAACTCATTTATGGATTCTTCTATTAACCTAAACCAAGGCCAGCATCACTTCAGATGATAACCTTGCAGCACACATTAAAAAAAATAGAAATGCCTTCCCTACTGATCACGTTAACTTATTGCAGGCATAGAATTTCAAACACACACATTCCTCATGCAGGATAAACTATGAGAGCTTTTTCCACATGACTAACGCAACACTTCTGATGAGGGTGTGCGGGACCCACTCAGGGCCCAGAGTTGACGAGATGAACATTTGCAGTTGATTCTGCAAACCCAGGAAAGAAGACTGCAGGTGAAGACACCTCACACCCCTTGGTGAGGTGTGCCCATTTTCACCTCTTTGAGACTGTTCAGATGGGCAAACTGACGCCTGGCCCCACCCCCCCCCCCCCCGCCCCCCCCCGCGGCGCGGCCCCCCCCCCCCCCGCTCTCAAATCACCAGATAAAACCTCTGATCAATTCATTTCATGCAGATGTGCTTCTCCAAAACCGATATAGATTGGTGATGGCTTCAAGTCAGGTTCTAAACAATTTATTTGAACTTGATGATAATTGTTGGTCAGAGACAGAAGAGTGTGCCCCGAGAGACATTCAAGAGAGCGATTAAATTCATTCTCATTCCTCACTTGAACAGAGATGCCTCCATCAAGGTACCAGTTGGCAATTAGAATAAATACTTTAAAATCTGTCTAATGAAAGACTGGAAGGGATGAATACACTCAACCAAGGCCTTCTTCTCCCTCAGGAATATTCACTTCCCCCTGATAAAACAAGATCTATGTGGTCACATAAAGGAAAACTCATAGGAAAATTGGACGAATCATAATGGGGGAAGAGATGAATGGGAAAAGGTCCCACGTGAGCTGCCCCTAAGGCAGTGTCAGAGCCTGAGTGTTCTATGGAAGGAGCAGAAACAGCCCACACTACCAAGTGGGAGGGGAGACACATTTTATATACTGAAACGTTTAGGCACTCTAAAAGTCATATCTGTGGCCACATCTGGAAGTATATGTTGGTTTCCTCTCCACCTCAAGGAATGAAAAGATGACACCAGAGCATTCTCCTTCCTACCTTCCTCCCCCACGATCACACGATGCCGGTTTCCTTCCACCGACATTCTCCGAATCGTTTATACCTCTGCAGATAATTCATTTACATTTATTCCAAAACAACTCAAAGACAACATTTTTTGCAGTGACCGGGCTCCCCCCTAAAGTTTCTCGTGACGATCCTCCGGGAGATTTTCCAGGGAGAAAGCAACTGTCTTTCTGATTCTGATGTGTCAGACCATGAGCTTCCTCACTTACCAGCCAGCTGCTAAGCAGTTCTACTCAGTTTTAGACATTAACTACTGTGAATGCCATGGCCACAGCCATGATCCCTGATAGATTAGCACAGTATGCCTGGGGAGGACGACCGTTCCGAGCAAATAGTGATGGAGAGCAGCGAGCTCAAAGCTCCCAGGCTGATGCAGGGGGTCACCATTCACATCAGGACCACCACAGCCGCTCTGCCTGGCCTGTAGCCTGCAGCCAGCTCCTCACTGAACACAAAGCACACACAGTTTAGGGTGTGGTCAGTGCTGCAGGCTCAGGCTGGTGGTACCAAAGGGCCTGTCCGTCTAGTCTGCTTACGTGGCCCAGTTTAGAAATGGGTACTGTTGACCCAATGCTGGTCCTCCTGAGTTTTGGCGACCACCTGTCCACCATCACTCACATCAATGGCTACTTCTGTGGGGGAGGGACCAAGTCGGGGATAGCCATTTTGCTCGGCACAGCCATTGACGTGGGTCAGGGGCAGAGCCCTGGGAGGGACAGCAGAGATGATTCCTGCAGGCTGCGGAGACACAGGGCGAGCTGCAGAGCACCTGCGAGTCCTGCTCCAGCAGCTCCTTCTCATCCATCTGCTCAAACTGAATGGTCACGTTGTGGATTCCAGCCTGGTGGAAGATTTCCGGATTTTCTTACTGGCATCGTGGTAGCCCCTGTCCTTGTGGTACTTGACGTGCAGTGTGGCAATGTTCTTGCCACCAATCAGTTCCCAGATGTGCAGTTCGTGGATGCTGCTAACGCCAGGCACGGCCAGGAGCTTGCTCGCTGGAATAGAGATGGGCGGGCAAGGTGAGTGGGGGAAAGCGGGGTGGGGTGGAGAGTGTGGAGAGGGGGAGGTCAAGGTGAGTGTGGGTGTGGAAACTGGGGTGGGATGGATGGAGGGGCTTCACCTCATGGGATGGATGGAGGGCTTTTGCACCTCTCACCAAAACACTAGCTACTAAGGGTAGCCAGAAGAGCCACACTCATCTTTCTGAGTCATTTTCCCATTAATGCTTTCTTCTACCAGAAGTCCTCTATCACACACTCAGTCCATCAAAAATAGCAAGTTACAGAGCTGGAGAGGCGCACAGGGGTGAAGCACTTGGCCTTGCACACTGCAGCCCCCTCCTAACACCTGATCGCACTTTGGGTCTCACAAGCACTGCCAGGAGTAAGCTCTGAGCACTGCTAGGTGTAACCCCCCAAACCCTAAATTGAATGAATGAATAAATGAATGAATGAATGAATGAATGAATGAATGAAATGGCAGCTCTGGAAAATATGTGTAACAAACACAAAGTCCCTGGTGGTCCAGGGGACCTGGAAGGGATAGAGGAGTGGGCTACCTACACTGAGAATCATGTCTCAGGCTCAGGGATGGTCGGACTAGCAGGGGCACCAGGCCTATTTTGAGTATGTGCTTTTCTAAATTTCGGGGGGTTTTTTTGTTTTTGTTTTTTTTTGCTATTTCAGGTCACACTCGGCCATGCTCCGGGGGTTACTCCTTCTCTGCACTCAGGAATTACTCCTGGCAGTGCTATGGGATGCCAGGGATTGAACCTGGCTTGGCCGCATGCAAGGCAAACACCCTCCCCACTGTGCTATTGTTCCCGCCCCACTTTATTTTGTTATTTTTTTTGTTTTTGTTTAGTACATGCTTTTCTAAATGGAATCACTTGTGAAGCCGAGGTGACTCCATTTCTGCAAACAAGACCTGGGTTTAATCCTTAGCACCACCAAAAATAATGGGGGGGAAAGGAGTTTAATATGAATCAAAAACAGGGTGAAGGGTGGAGACTAGACTTTGGGTGGCAACATGAGGTGCCTAGGTGAGCACAAACAGAGTGACTCAGAGCTGCACACCTGAGACCTATCTAATGTTGTAAACCAACTTCAATTGAAAACAATTTTTTTTTAATTTTTATTTTTTGAAGTTTTGAAATGCTTTACTTAACACAGGTTCAGGCATACAAATCAGCAATAGGAAAAATCCTGAACTTAGGATTCCCAGATGGGCCCTGGCCTTTGGTAGTGTAGGCCAAGGTGGCGGCCACCACGTGTTAAGGCCCTGCAGAGAGGATACTGTAAAGCGGCACCAGCAGAAAGGGGGAAAAGGAGAGAGCGCCTGAGAGAGTGAGCCCAAAAAGAGAGAGAGAAGAGAGGAAGCAGCCTAGTTTTATATCCCTGCAACTCAGACCTCCCACAGGAACAGAAAGCAATCAGGGTCAAATGCCCTCAGGTAATTTCTCCCAGGACCTTACCTAGGCCCTTTGAGATGTTAATGTCGTTCGACTCAAGATCTGCCTAGGGGTAGAGAGAGGGGGTTTCAGAGATGAACTATATCTCAGAATACAAAGGCATGTATCTGTACCAAAGACTATACTATAGCCAGTTAAATATTTCTCCAAGTCTTCACAGGAGTCTCGTCTTTACTTCATGATAGTTCTGTGTTTTAGTTGCCTTTGAGTTATCAGGGAGCCATGCTTGCTTTCTTGGAGGCAAACAGAATTTATCTCTGGTCTAATTACTTAGAGATCCAACGTGGCCAGGCAAATATACCAGTAAGATCTAGCTAGTCCCACGATGATTATAGCAGCATGAGAGAATATTTATACCAGCCAGTATAGAATACATGGTCAGATAAATGGCCACATTTAAACTGCCCTCCTATCTACAAAGTGGCCTGCAGGAGGCAATCCAGGCCATATGCAGAGTTTCTGGGCAGGTGTATTGCAACAATTATCTATACCATAAAGAAATATAGTGAAAACAATTTTAACCAAACAAATTAAAAAAAATGTTGCCAACAATTCCAGTTCTGGCTTTAACAACACATTATGTACTAACAAAGAAAGATGTGGAAGCAAGAAAACAGTTCACTGAATTCTGTAACAACATCATCCACCATCCACATACAAGTGAGCTGGAGATTCTCAGAGATGAGAAAAGATGTAGAAGACATTTTCAAATGATAGAAAGCAAAGCAAATAGCTAACCTGTATTATGAATTACAGGGATTCCTTCCCCTTTCCTTTTCTTCCTCTCTCTTTCCCTTTAAACATGGTATACACACACACACACACACACACACACACCCCCCAAGACTCAAGATTATGATGTTATGATGAGATATTTCTATTTTCTTTTTTTTTTTTTCTCTTTGGGCCCTCCCAGCTCTGCACTCAGGAATTACTCCAGATGGTTCTCAGGGGAGCATACGGAATGCCAGGGATCAAACCTGGGTCAGCTGTATGCAAGGCAAATGCCCTACCTGCTGTGCTATCCTTCCATCCCCCTATTTTCTTATCTTAGACTTTTTGTGCATTTGCCAAACTTTCTAAAATGTGTATGTTTAGCAACAAGCCCTGAATAGGAACTTGAGCAAAGACCCAGCAGTCAATTGGACTTTGAATTCCAGATCACTCCTTTACTACCTGTGCTGTTCTTGAGCAATTTGCCTAAGCCCTGGTGCCTGATTACCTAATTTTATTTTAGGAGTGATAATAGGGTGATAGCTAAGGGTTAAACGGAGAATTAAACTGAACAATGGGCAAAGCAATGGATCAATACCTACAAGTTATTAGGAGTCTTTTAGAGCATTGCTAGAGACCTTGAAATGCTCTTCAGTGGTGGAGTTCACGCTTCAAAGTCGAGAGGGCCTGGCACCCTCTCACCTGAAAGTGTTTCTATTATTACACTTTTTTATGGCAAGGGGAAGACACCCATGGCCTATTCCTGGCTCTGTGCTCCAGAATCACTCCAAATTGGAGCTCTGGAGGCCCCTAAGCACTGCCAGGTTGCACTGGTACCCCCCAGCATTGCAGGGCAATCACTGGTGGGGAAGGGTGCTCACCTCCTGAGCACCACTAAGGAGTCCCCAATATATACGTACACACATACACACACACACACACACACACAATCACAACATGTAGGGCAATCACCCAGGAATGAGTCTCACCCACACAAAATAGTCTAGTAAATTTGTCCCCAAAAGGAACTTGGATTCTGGGATTTAAAAGCCATCATCCCAGGTGTCCCCACAGCCTGGGGGTGGATTCCCAGATTCAGATGTGGGGGGCCCGACTTACTCAGTGCTTCCATGTTGATGCCCTTGGGGACCATCTGCAGCAGGATGGCGGCCGTCTCCTTGATGAGGGGAAAGGCCGATGACAGGATGATAATGACCATGGCGATGGTCAGGCTCGGGTCGATGTAGCACTGCCAGTTACACGGGTCCTCTTGCCTCAGGGGCAGCATGTAGAAGATGACGGCAGTGACCACCACCACCACGGACCCCAGGGCATCCCCCATCACGTGCAAGAGCACCCCTGCCAGGAGGAAGCACATCACTGAGCACTTTGTGGGTGGCGGAACCCTCAGCCACAGAGCGGGGACCCTTGTCCATGGAGCAGGGACCCTCAGCCAGTACCTGCCCCACCAAGCTGGCTTCAGATGCAGCCCTGAGCAGAGCTGCACAGAAAAGTCTGTGAGCAGTTCCCGAAGGAGAATCCAACATGCTGCAGAGCCCAGCCCCTGCGGACATGGGAAGAGGGGGTGGGCAGGGAGGATTCTGAGCTGCTTCCCCCTGCTCTCCAGGGAGCGGCTGAGCCCACTCACTGTCCACACTAGGGCGCACCACTAGACAGCAGAGCGTGTGGGTGCCTCTGGGTTCTGAGTTACTCGAGTTTTTTTTTTTATGGGCCACACTCAGCGATGCTCTGGGGTTACTCTGCGCTTGGGAACTACCCCTGGTGGGCTCAGAGGAGAAAGGTCCACTCATGGCACTTCACCAAAGAGCAAGGAGGGCCAGGGAGTTGGATAATTCATGGTTTCAGAGGTAGGCAAGTCAAGATCAGGCGCTTCAATGGCAGGAAGATAGCACAGTGCTCAGGTGGTGCCTGGCACAAGCTTGACCCAGGTTCAATTCCCAGCATGACAAGGAACCTCCTGAGGGGATGCAAAGAGCTAAACTGGGTCAGCTGCGTGCAGGTAAGCGCCCTTCCCGCTGGACTATGGCTCTGGCCCCTCTGGGGTTTTCTTGGTATTTGTTTCTTATTGCAGATCATGTGGCAGGAGAGGGAGGGAGGACACACCTGAAGCTTCATACCTATGGGGCATGATTATGGGCATGCTACTGATCACGACCCTAACCCCTGTTGGAAACATTTTTATGAGAATGAACTCAGGGCTAGAAAGATAGTACAGGTGTTAGGGCAGTTTCCTTGCATACCGCTGGCCCTGGTTCAATCCCAGCACCACCAATGACACCCACTCCCCAGCACCACTAGGAGTGAGCACAGAGCTTGGAGAATAGCCCCTGAGCACTGCAGGGTATGACCCCAAAACTCCTCCCAAAAGAGAGAGGAATGCTTTTGGTTGTCTCTCTTTGGAGCGTTTTCCTTCCTAGGTGTCTTCATTTAACCTCCAATCAAGTGAAAGCGTGTTTGGTTTAAAAGGTCAAGAATGGGAAGGCATTAAAAAGCCCAGGATTTGGGGGCCGGAGTGATAACCCAGCAGGTAGGGCATTTTCCTTACACTCAGCCAGCCTATGCTGGCCAGGGTTCGATCCCTGGCATCCCATATGGTCCACTGAGCACCGCCAGAAGTAATTCCTGAGTGCAGAGCCAGGAGAAACCCCTGAGCATTGCCGGGCGAGACCCAAAAAAAGCAAAAAAATAAATAAATAAATAAATAAATAAAAATAAAAAACCCAGGATTTGATGATTGTCCTCAACAAATTAAACTCCTCATGCAGGGCCGCAGAGATGGTACAGCAGGCAGGGGACTGGCCTTGTACCGGCTGACCCAGCACCCCATATGGCCCCGAGACCCACCAGGAGAGATCTCTGAGCTCAGAGCCAGGAGTAAGCCTAGAGCACCACCAGGTGTGACTATAAAGAAACCCAAACCGAAATCAAACAGTGGATTCCTCAACCGAGCAAACTGAAGCTTCCAGAGCCAACACGGTTCACAGTCAAGCTGGGTGTGGGACAAAGACTGCGGCCTGGGGACTCAGTGACTGTCCTCCCAGCAGGACTTTTATTTAAAACATTTCCTGTCACCAGTCCACATCGTTCTCCTGCCACCGAGCTTGGGTCTGCAGACCACCAACCCCAGGGTCTTTGTGGAAGAAGTGGGGACTCTAGCAACCGTCTCGTCTCTACTGAAACTCCTGACTCTGCATCTGCACAAGAACTCCAGGGGTGCTTGATTGCACACAGGTGACCCAAAACAATGGCCCAGAAGGCAGTGAGTGACTGGAATCTTGGTGTCTCCCTGTCTCCACAGGCTCACTCAGTGGGATCGATCACACACCAACACTGACAAACTCCCTCCTGGCGACCTTCTTCCTCTCGGCAACACTTGCGGGTCCTGGGGCGCATCACCCAAAAACAGCATTCTGGGCTACACTGAATGTTGTCACTTATGACAGCACCACCCATTCCCCTAAAATATAGAAGTTCTGCAATAGAAAGAAAATCTACGCCTCCTTCTGGCACAGTGTTTAATTAAAGTAACAGGATCCTGATTCAATAATGACATTCAAGGGACCAGTGTGACAAGAATAGTTGGGGATGATCACTTTGGACAGGAACTGAGTGTGGAAAGTAGTAAAGGGATGTCCCTGATAACCTTTCAGTAGATGTATTGCAAACCACAGGCCCAAAAGGAGAGACAGAGAGAGAGAGAGAGAGAGAGAGAGAGAGAGAGAGAGAGAGGTATCTGTCCTAGATGGGGGGCAGGAGGGAAATGGGGGAGGCTCAGCTGACCATGGGGCTCCCAGGAGGACAGATGGGTTTTGGGAGTGGGCCCATCACCTCTGGGGGGTCCCGGAAGCAGCTGGATGAGACTTACCCACCACACTAGCCGCCACCTTCACTGTCCAGATGCTGACCATGAGGCCCCTATGTCACGAGGCCACTTGCGGCCACGTGGTCCATCAAACTAGTGGAAACAGTTATGTCCTTTAATGTACTGCATTCTACGATGTGTAGGAAAGTTAGGCGGGAGGGAGAGATAAAGAGGAGAGAAAAGACAAACAGAACCCGCCAAGTAGTTGTGGTATGGGAGGGGGGGGGGAGGGTGGGGACATTGGTGAAGGGATATGGGTTCAGGTGGAGGGATGGGTGTTGTAACACTGTAGAACCAAAATTCTACATGAGCATCTTGCAATTGTATGTCTAAAAGTGGTGTAATAAAATTTGGGGGAAAAAATGAATGCTATGGGCATTTTGGTCATATTTTGGGCATTTTGGTTACCTGTGGTTTCTACCTTTTCCATTCTACAATAAGGAAACCGAGGCACAGTGCCACTTTGAGACTTATCCCAGATCAAACGACAGGAGGTCATTAAGAGGGAGATGACTGCTCAGGAGGTCTGGGCAGTCAGACTGGAGAACCCTTAAGCTCTCCTTCCTACGTCTAGTGCCTGGGCCATAGCGGGGAAGGTCCTTGCCAACCTACATTTGCTCCCTGGCATCCCATGTGGTGCCCTGAGCCCTACCAGGAGTGATCCTTGACTGCAGATCCAGGAGTAAGCCCTGAACATGGCTGAAAGTGGCCTCCAGCAACAACAACAACAACAACAACAACAAAACCTTATAGGAGCATCCTACTCCTCTAAGTCTGAAATCCCAGTTTCCTTTTGAGATATTAGTGACTGGTGTCTAACATTAACATAAAATACTTTTCAAACTTCTTTTCATAGCCAAGCAGGTACTTGTTAAATAGGTGCTTGGTATCCACACACTGAAACAAATGTTTAATGAAAAAATCAAAACTTATCATGAGTTCTTATGAGTTTCTCTAGTATCTCATTCAATTCCAGTTAACTGATTAAATGCTAAAAAAAATCTGCTAAATTGATTTTTATGACACAAATGAGTTTTCCATTTGAAAAAAAGGCTGAATGCCTCATTTCACTAAAGTCTGGAGAAGCGACTATTGCCATCTTCTCCTAGCCCTGTACAGAGACAAGAAGACACAGTCCCCATATAGAGATGAGCAGGCGCCATCCTGCCCCTCTGGGAACTTTGTCATCGGAAGCGGAAGCACATGTGTCTGTGCCTGGGACCCACAGGGCTCTGCCAAGCCCAGCAATACTATTTTTTTAATGCTAAACTTAATTTTTTCTTTATCATTTTAATTGAGGTTCCATGAAGCAATGTTACTTTCTATTCAGATAGCATGAAGCAGGAAGCAATGTTACTGTTATTTATTTGTTTGTTTTTATTTGGCTTTTCACATCACACCCGGCGACGCTCAGTGGCTACTCCTGGCTCTGCTCTCAGGAATTACTCCTGGTGGTGCTTGGGGGAGCCTATGGGATGCCAGGGATTGAACCTGGGTCCGGTGCATGCAAGGCAAATGCCTTCCCTACTGCACTATTGCTCCAGCCCCACAATGCTACTAGCTAGCATGAAGCAATGCTAATTTCTACCTTGCAACAAAATTAGCAAGATCACACAATTTCTTTTACATTGCATCTCCCCCAAAGCAAGGGATCAGTAAGCTACTAGGATGTACTCTGAGTTGTTATTTATTTCTTTCCACCCCTACATTCCCTCCTTAACTCTGTGTCTAAAGCCAGGAATGACTAATTCACAGGGTGCTTGGAAACACTAAAGCACTATGGGAGGAGAATTCCTTAAAAACCTACAATATCCTTATTTCCTAATTGGTTCTCTCCAAAATGATGCGTTCTCGAGGTCTTGGAAAACCTCCAGTGCATTTGAACTAGCACAGATGAATTCACTGAGAACCTTCAGGCATGCATGTGTGGCTGTGGGTTTTTTTTTTTTTGCTCTAGGATCTATTTTGAGTGTGTGCAGATCAGACCTGAGGCCTCCAACCTGGAGCCATCTCCTGCTTATTCCTTTCTCTTCCCATCTCAGTCCCACTACAGGCTTCGCCCAAACCATCTGAAGGGAAAGAGCTGCAAGTAGTCGAGTAACCAAAGCTGTCAACATTCTCAGCCAGTCCTGGGAGTGACACATGGTCCTGTCTCCCTTACACTTCCGGAGGGAGTGGAGAGCTTGCAGGATTCCCCAGCTGACCTTTGCTCACTTGCTCATGACCTTGAGCACAGGGCAGGAAGAGGCCCTGTGGCCCGACCTGGGATGGGTCTCACCAGAAGCCCAGCTGGGGCCTGCAGAGCCACCTGCCCCAGGAGAACACACTGCAGGCTGAAACATCAAGAAGGGTAGCCAAGCCCCCTGGATCGGGCCCACCCAAGCTCTCCCCAGTTCCCCAAAGCTCTACTCCAGCACGCCCTGCATTCTTGGTAGTGATTTCCACACATGAGCAAAAGCAGTCACCGCCCTGGCTGAGCGCACGCCAGCGCCTGGGGGCCAAGCAGAGGCAAGGATCAATCATTAGCAACGCCGTGTTCTTTCGGATCGATGCAGGATGAGGCAAGAGCCCAGGGTCAGGAGTGCACCCTGCAGCCCGCCCACTTCCCAACACATCGAACTGACAGTTCAACACGTCGGCAAAGCCGCCCAGCACTGGCCCTTGGGATGGGTTTCAACCCCCACCCGGAGTCCCTCCTACCTCGGATATTCAGGGCATCGGACTTTTTCTCCTTTTGCAGGATCTCTTCCGGCTCACTCTGAGTGTTCAGGGAGTCACCTGCATTCAAAAGAAGAAACCTTGTGTTGTGTATGAGTTCTACAAACAAAAAGAACCAAAGAGCTCAAAAAAAAACGGTCTGGCCTTTTTTTTAATACCCACTTGCTTCTCTGACAGTAAACACACACACACACACACACACACACACACACAGAGCCCCAGGGATCATGCATTTTGGCCTTGAGATAAGCCTAGTGATCCACTTTCAGACTTCATTCAGAGTCCAAGCCATGACTCAAAAGAGAAACAAAGGACACCCCCTCTCCTGCACACACACCCCAAACCCTAACACCAGGGGCCTGCAGGGCAAGCATCAGCGGGAACAGACAGTCTGAGGGAAGAGCCGGGCCAGCGTCCTTGTTAGCTGCAGCTTAACAATATTAGTAATAGAGGCAATAGCAATAATAATAATAATAATTATAACAACCAATTTCCAAGAAACAATATTAGTAATAATAATAATGGTAATAGTAGTAGTAACCAATTTCCAAGAAACAATATTAGCAATAGTAATAATAATGAATAATAATAATAATAATAATAATAATAATAATCGGTTCCAAGAAAGCCACATGCTCTGCAGAGAGAGTGGGGTGAAGGGAAACAAAATGAAAGAAAAGGGGACCGCAGGGGAGTTGGAAGAGGAATAAAAGAGATGGGGGCTGTGATGGGGTGGGAGGGTGGGGGAGCTAGCGTTAACAGAAGAGGTGCCAAGAGGAATTAATTGCCCTCCCCACCCCCCCAAGCGGACTTGCTCTTGGAAAGCCAAAGCGGGCAGGCCCGGAGGAGAGGGGGCGGGCATGTGCGGGCGGCGGGGGGCTTCGGCTGCACCCGAAAGGCACCTGCTGCGTTGGCGAACACCGTCGCCCCGTTTGCGTCTTGGCTGTCGGGGCGGGCGTGGCGGGGGCGGCGGCAAAGGGGCGCAGCGGGCCCAGCAGGAGCCGCAGTCCTGGAAGATGAGCAGCCCCAGCACGTTCACGGCCAGCCCCAGCGCGCCCACGATGAGCACCAGCTCGGGGTCGTCGATGCGCTCGGGCCGCACCAGCCGCAGCACGGCCTCCACGAAGATGGTGAAGCAGAGCGCGGCCAGGAACACGGCGTTGCTCAGCGCGCCCACCACCTCGGCGCGCGCGTAGCCGCAGGACGCGCCCGCGCCCCGGGGGTCGCCGGGCCACAGCGCCCGCCGCCAGCCCCACGCACAGCGAGATGAGGTCCGACAGCATGTTGAAGGAGTCGGACAGCAGCGCGATGGAGTTGCCCACGTAGCCCGACACCAGCTCGGCCACGAAGAAGGCCACGGTGAGCACCAGCATGAAGAGCAGCCGACACGTCTTGCCCGAGTAGCGCCCCATGTCGCCGCCGCTCGGGGCGCCCCGCGCCCCCACCGCCGCCTCCCCGGCCGGCCCGCGACTGTGCCCTGCAGCGGCCGCGGCCCCGTATCTAACCCGGACGGCCCCTGCCCGGCCTCTCGCCGCCCCGGCTCCTCCGTGCCTCGCGCCCGCGCTTGGCTGCGAGCCAGGAGGCCGAGGTCGGGCTTTGGGGCCAGATCTGGGGAGCTCGGAGAGGGAGGGCGCCAGGCTGCCACGCCCGCGGCCACCCCGCAGCAGATCAGGGCTTCGCCCCGAAGATCTGAAGCATTCCTCGGAACCCCGGCGCCCTGACTGTTGACCCCCAGAGATAAGAGCCCTGCCCGGCGGTGGGCGTGTGCGCAGGGCTGGACATAGTCACCGGGGCCTACGTGCCCTGATGCAGAGGGCCAAGCACTGCCCCGGGCCCACCCGTGCTCAGCTCTGACCCACTCCCTGGACGCTGCAGCCTGGCTCTCTGCCCCCCGCTCTAGGCTTTCCCCAGGGCCTTGTGTCTGTCTCCCAGCGCTGGCACGGCTCCAGCCCTGTACCCTCCCCCATATGGGACCCTTCGCCACGTGCTTTCAGCAAGTGCCTCGATGTGGGGCCGGGTGTCACTTCAATGTGCTGGTCTGCAGGAAGGTTCTGGGTCCTGGAGCTTTTGCTGAGGCTGCTGAAATTGTGTAAGGCGGAGTTGCTTGCTTACAGACCACTGGTTATACTCCAGCAACTCATAGGGTCTCCTGAGCCTGCGCTGGAGGGTTTGAGCAGTGCCCAGCCCACCCGCAGAGCCTGCCAGCATCACTTTTGTGGCCGGGGCTGTGGAAGGGCTGGGGAGGGTGGGGGGGGGAACGTTCTTGGTCATCTGGGGAGGCCCTGGAGGGTCAACCACTGAGCACAGTGTCTGCGGTTCTGATATTTTGTTTTGATTCTCTTAGCTCAGCCTTCTCATCTCCACCCCCCCAAACACACAGAATGATGAAGGGGGACCCTCCACTCCTTTCCCACCCCCAGTCCCCAGCTGTTACCAAGTCCTAGAAAGCGCAGCAGCCTCTGGCCTGGGAGTGAATGGAAAAGGGTCATGCTCCAAACAGCCCCAGAGCCCTGTAGGAGGACGGTCATTCCAACCCTGTCCTTGGGACCCCTGGGGAAATAGCACTCAACCTTCTGGTCCTCTGGATGGCCTGGGTCATGGCCAGCGACCAACATTATTCCTTATCCCTCCTCCAAGGCAGGGAGCCTGCCAAGCTTGCCAGTTCCACCGCCCACTCCCTGTCCCCCTAAGCCCCCATGTGAGAATTGGAACTTGATCTGTCCACATCTATAGATACTAATGTGTAAAAGCAGTAGGTGGGCAGGGCGCTTGCCTGGTATGTGGCTGGCTCAGTCCTGCAAGTCCCAAACTCAGGGGCTGGAGAGATAGCACAGCGTGTAGGGCATTTGCCTTTCACACGGCCAATCCGGGTTCGATCCCCAGCATCCTATATGGTCCCCGAGCACTGCCAGGAGTAATTCCTGAGTGCAGAGCCAGGAGTAACCCCTGCCCATTGCCAGGTGTGACCCAAAAATCAAAAAGTAAAAAAACAAAAACAAACTCAGTCCCCTCTGCCCTGCTGGGACTTGAACATGGCAGGAACCCCCTGGCACAGTCGGGAGGGTGAGATAGGGCAAGGTGGAACCTGGGAAAGTCGCCAAAAGAGTTCACTGCTCATTAAAAACAAATGATGTGGACGTGGGTGTAGGTGTGGGGTGAAGAGGCTGGCCCTGCGGAGAGGGAAGGGCTGGGTGCTGAGGTCCACTCAGCGCCCTGGCCCTGTGTCAGCACGGTGCTCTCAGGGCTGGCCGCATGGCACGTAGGGAGCAGGACACCCGAGCACAGGTAACATGACTGAGGAGAGGTGAAAGACAGGCGCTGGTGTCCCCCATCCGGCAGGGGACCCTGCAGCGGTGCACAGGGCACAGGAAGCAGAGCTGCGGGGTCCCAGCCCGGCCTGTGGCAGTCACTGTGGAGGCGGCGTCTTATCCCTGCCCACTGCCTCTGTCCTTCTCAGTGGCGAAAAATCCCGAGTTCAGCAGAAACATATCACATGCGCCCAGTCACCAGTCATTCTCCTGGCCCAAGGCAGATAATGACAAGGTCACGGTCTGGGAGTGGGGACCGGGGTGTGGCTGTGAGGGGTCTGTGCTGCCCCCCCATCTAGCCCTGGATGTCAGAAGGGCCAAGGGGCTACCCGTGCACCTGAGAAAACTCTGCTGGGGTCAGAGCAACAGGACAGTGGGAGGGCGCTTGCCTTGCATGCAGCCAACCCAGGTTTAATCGTTGGTAGCCTATATGACGTCCCAAGCACCATCATCACTGAGCCCTGAGCCAGAGCCACAAGAAATCTGAGCATAGGCAGGTGTAGCCCACCCAAAGAAAAGTGAATATAAGGGACTTCTAAGAGGTCTACACTACAGAGGGTAGACCTTTCGTTTTGTTTTGTTTTGCTTTTTTGGGTCACACCTGGCAATGCTCAGGGGTTATTCCAGCCTCTGCATTCAGGAATTACTCCTAGCGGTACTCAGGGGACCATATGGGATGCCGGAGAATCGAACCAGTCTGGCTGCGCAGTAAGGCAAACACGCTACCCGCTGTGCTATTGCTCTGGCCCCTGCAGAGGGTTTATAAGTGGCCTTTCCTGTGGGCATGAGAGTGGAGCAGGCAAGCACTGGCCCGGATGGGGTCGGACCAGGTTGGGTCCCCTACAGCCCCTCAGGAGTGGTCCCTGGGCACTCGAGACACGAGCAGATCCTGAGCACTGCAGGGAATGATTCCCCAAACCACTGATGGATAATTGCTAAGAATTCAGAATTCAAGCCTGACTGCCCCACTAAGGGCTAAGCAGTTTAGAGCCTGAACATAAAGCACACTCAGAGGCAAGGCCCCCGCACCCAGCAATTTGAATTCATTTGCCCCCGAATCCTGACATCTGTAAGGGAGAAGGCGGACATTTAAGCGCAAAACTATCTTCTGGGTCCCACCTTAGCCTCACCTGGGCTGGAACAGGGCTCAGAGGTATATGTTAGGCCCTGAGTTTGGGCCCTACACCACAAAAAAACAAAACATCTAGATCCTCACTCCTCCCTCCCTATACTTCCTTCATTCTAAATAAACAGAAGGATTGTTGGTTTGGTTTGGGGCCACGGCCTAGGTAATGGGGGAGCTATTCCGGGCTCTGCCCAGATGGCCACTTGGTGCTGGGTGAGACCCGGGTGAAGCATGTTCGCAGCCCACAGAGAGCGTCTCCCTGGCCCCAAACACTGTATGTTCTCCACTGGATTCATGGCCAATCCTCTTACTATACTTCTAGCTGTCTGCACTGCCAGAGACCCAACCCAGGGCCTCACAGGACAGAGGCAGGTGTTTATCCTCCGAGGCACATCCCTGACCTCTTCTGAAAGGAATTTTTTTGAGGTGTGGGGTTGGGCCACATCTGGCAGTACTCAGGGGATCACATGTGATGCCAGGGATCAAATCAGGGTCCCCTGCATGCCAGGCAAATGCACCTTGAAGCAATTTTTTTAATTCACTTTATTAATGCAGACTGTGATGTGCTCCAGTGAACAGCTACAATAGCGCAGAAAGTGCTTTTCCTGCCTTGGTGCTGGGCCCAGAAATGAACACGCTGCTTTATAGGAGTTGAAATAGCATGGTTTTCTCCGTACTTCCCTTTCATTATTTTATTAGTATGTTCTTTTTTTGGTTTGGGGGACACACCCAGCTGTGTCCAGAGTTTACTCCTGGTTCAGCATTCAGGGATTATTCCTGGTGGGGTTCAGGGAGCCCTTTGGAGTGCCAGGGCTTGAACCTGGATGAGCTGTATGCGAGACAAGCAAGCCACCCCCATCCTATCCCTCTTCCCCCTTTACTTTCACCTTAGTTCTTCCTGACAACAGACAATCCTCCCTTTGGGGGAAAAGAATGAACGTCTCCTCTGAGGGATCAAACTCCGTCTTCACAGAAGAAGCGGGTCCTCGTGGCTGCGGCCGCTGCCGGCAGTGGTGATCCTACAGCCAGAGCCATGGAAACTCCCAGACACACAGGGCATCTGAGAACAAGATGTCGGTCCAGAAGGAAACTTCCAGAAACAGAAGCAACCTTGCTGCTTTGGGTAGCGGAGCAGGGCTCACCTTGGCCTGTGTCTCTGACTCTTGCCTCAGAGGGGCAGCTTTTGTAACTAGCCATTGGTTGTTAGCATCCAGGGTGGAGAGGCCATCTCCTCCGAGCCACATCCCAATGGTGCGGTGTGACATTCGGACGGGACAGTGTCATGAGCCCTGAGTTGAGATGGAGTCGGGTGGTTGAGTGCAGGAAGGCGAAGAGATTTGGATAAACCGAGCCCGATGCCGGCAGTTCTCTGGAGCCGGAGGTGAAGGGACAGTGGCACGAAGGGACTCAGAAGCCACGGAAGGACCAGCCAGGGCTGTGAGAGCCACAGCGCAGCCACCACGGAATACTCGCCACACTCCAGGCACTGGTCTTGAACGGGAACATGGCAGTACAATCTGGGGAGGGACCCTGCTCTCAGGGTGCTCCAGCCCAGAGGGGACAATGGAATTAAAAGAAAGAAGGGGAAAAAAGCAAAGGAAGAAAGAGGTAAAAGAGGGCCAGAGCAATAGCCCAGCGGGTAGGGCGTTTGCCTTGCATGCGCCGGCCCATGCTGGCTCGGGTTTGATCCCGGCATCCCATATGGTTCCCCCTAGCACCACCAGGAGTGATTCCTGAGTGCAGAGCCAGGAGTAACCCCCTGAGCATCGCCGGGTGTGACCCAAAAAAGCTAAAAAAAAAAGAGGTAAAGAAAGGACACTACAAACCCCCCCCGCCCCCGGCAGTGCCCACTGTCTGCACACTACTGGCTCAGTGGGGTTGGTCCCACGCCACACATGAGTGAAGGTTCACCTCAACTGTGGCTCTAGCCTTGAGTGGGTTCATTTGGAACCATATGGGATTCCAGGGAACAAACCCAGGTTGGCCACATGCAAGCCAAGTTCCCTGTCCCTTGTTCTATTTATACAACCCCCAATAGGTTTTCAAGACTGGTTTATATGCTGAGCTTCAAGTTTTAATCCTACTATGCAAGGAAGGTGCTTGCATCGTAGGATTACTATGCAAGAGAGTAATCCTACTATGCGAGAGAGAGAGAGAGAGAGAGAGAGAGAGAGAGAGGGAGGGGGTGGGGAGAGAGAGGGAGAGAGAGCAAGAGAGAGAGAAAGAGAGATCAGGAAGATTGTGATAGAGGAAGAGAGAGGGCTCCTGAGCTAGGAAGTGCAGACAAACATCGGGAAACACACATGGAGAGATCCTGAAGGAGGATAAAGGCTGGGGGCCTGGGAACCAAACAGACCCTCAGAGGCCGCAGGACAGTACAGTCTGTCAGCACAGGGGCGCCAGGCCCAGGAGCTGGTTCTGGTCTTCACCAGGTTCCAAGCAGGTGGGCATCAGTACTGGGAATGGAGGAGTGAGCTGAGAAACTCACTCCTCTGTGGTTTGCGACTGGCATCTCCGATATCAGATGGGGTCCCGCAAGCTGCCGCTCTGAGGCTGGCCCAGGAGGGACAGTTACCAGGGAAGTGAGTTGGTGGGAGCAGGCAAACACCCAACGGTCTCTCCTGTATGCAGTGATTCAGGAGTCACAGTAAAGGAGTAGGCAAGAGCTGGAAACAGCAGACTCAGAGTTGGCACCGGAGCTGGGTTTGCTGAGGGTGTAGGGTGGGAGGGGATCCCAAACAATGGTGGGCGGACCCTGATGCTGACAGTACAGGTGGTGGACAGAGCAACACTGTGCCTGGAATATTACTATTGACAGTTATGAGGTATAGCACCTGACTAAAAACTGCGTACTCATTTTATTTATTGTTTTTCTTTTTGGGTCATACCCAGCAATGCTCAGGGATTACTCCTGGCTCTGTACTCAGGAATTACTCCTGGAAGAGCTCGAGGAACCATATGTGATGCCAGGGATCAAACCCAGGTCGGCTGCATGCAAGGCAAACGCCCTACCTGCTGTGCTATTGCTCCGGCCCCTCTCGTACTCATTTTATTTTATTTTATTTTATTTTATTTTATTTTATTTTATTTTTGCTTTTTTTGGCTCACACCTGGCAATGCTCAGGGGTTACTCCTGGCTCTGCACTCACGAATTACTCCTGGCAGTGTTCAGGGGACCATATGGGATGCCGGGGATTAAACCAGGGTTGGCCCCGTGCAAGGCAAATGCCCTACCTGCAGGACTATCTTTCCAGCCCTCACGTACTCATTTTAAACTCAAAAGAAATCCCAGGGGCCAGAGCGATAGTCCAGCAGGAATGGTGTCTGCATGCAGCTGACCCGAGTTTGACTCCCGGCATTTCCATAGAGTCCCTGAGTAATTCCTGAGTGCAGAGCCAGGGAGAAACCCCTGAGCATTGCCGGTGTGCCAAAAAGCCAAAAAAAGAAATGAAAAAAGTAAAAGGAATTCCCTCAGAGAAAGCTTCCCTGCACACATGAGTTCACAGTCAAAATCACAAACGGTGCTTGCTTTGGCAGCACGTGGACTGAAGCGGGAACGACACAGAGAAGCTTAGCATGGCCCCTGCAAGAGTGACAGGCAAATCAGTGAAGTAAATATTTAAAAAATTGTTTCAAATCTCACGGTCTGTACTCTCTGTCTCTCGCAGTCCCTCTCCCTCTATTCTTTGATGTGAACTGGCGTTAGCTTAGACTCTTCCTCCAGTGCTCCGTGTCTGAATCGGGGCCTGTGCCCGTGGCTTAGGGTCTTCTCCCTGGCATGCTCTCTGCACTTTGTCACCTTCCCAGGCCACACCACACAGGCTGAAGGACATCTCTATGTCTGAGACCCGTATGGCCCTTCTGAACAGTCACTGGCGCATACCTAAGACATGGCTAGGGAGGGGGCTTCAAACCCAAATCGTCAAAACTCAGAGATGCAGCAAAAACATGGGGGCTTATTGATGGTGGGAATGCCGGCTGGTACAGCCTTTCTGGAAAACAATATGGACTTTCCTCCAAAGACTAGAAATTGAACTCCCATTTGACCCAGCCATACCACTCCTGGGAATATACTCTGGGAAGCCAAACATACGCAGTGGAAACACCATCCCTACTTTTATGTTCATAGCAGCATTATTCACAATAGCCAGAATCTGGAAACAACCAGAGTGCCCGAAAATCGATGACTGGATAAAGAAGCTTTGGTACATCTACACAATGGAATACTATGCAGCTGTTAGGAAAAATGAAATTATAAAATTTGCCTATAAGTGGATGGACATGGAGAAGATTATGTTGAGTGAAATTAACCAGAGAGAGACAGATACAGAATGACTGAATTTATTTGCATGACATAAATATATATGTACATATTATGATACCAATATCCAAGGTCAAGTGAAACATGACCTTGTATCAGGAGGTCTTGTCAAAGGTGGAAATTATCACAAATGTGTGGGAGTCAGAGTCTAGGTAAGACAGAAAATGGAACAGTGTGCTAACAATTGTCAAGGGTACTAATGCCAACCTAGAACTGAGCATTAAATACAGGCAAAAAGATACACATGACAACCCTTTAATGTATGTTCTGTAATCCATAATCTGGAAGGGAAAGAAAAGAGAAAGAGAGAGGGAAAGAAATAAAGAACCTGATATGGAGGCGGGCTGGGGGAGGGGAGAGGGAACCGGGGACATTGGTGGTGGGAGATGGGCACTGGTGGAGGGATGGGTGCTGGAACACTGTATGACCAAAACCCAAATATGAACTTTTTAATTGTATATCTTTGTAATTGTATATCTCACAGTGGTATAATAAAATACTTAAAAAAAAAAAAAACAACATGGGGCTTTGCCAACCACCCAGAGAGAAAAGCAAATCACTAAACATTAAGTCTTGGAATAAACCATGGGTCTCAGGTGAGCCTTTCCCAACTCTGCAGGGAGGGCGGGGAGGCCACATGGGAGGACAGTCCAGGCCACCTGGAGAAGGCCAGCAGGACCCCAGGCAGGAGATACCCCCTCAGACCTGCTTGCATGGAGAAGTAGAGGGCTGAGGGCGCTTCTGGTGCTAGGGGTCCCCTCCCAACATGAATATCAGGGGCCTGATTTCTTGAGCTAACTCATAAGTCAAATATGTTTCATTTCTATTTGAATTATCCCTTCATAATTTGATAGTAGAGGGGATTTATATTGTTTAAATTGGGTGCTAAATTTTCTTTCTGTCCCACTTATGTTTTTTTATTTTTTTTTATTTTTTTTTTTTTTTTTTTGCTTTGGGTCATAGGGGTTGTGCTCAGGGCTTATTCCCTGACTCTGTGCTCAGGGGTCACTCCAGCAGGCTCAGGGACTATATAGGGTGCTGGGGATGGAACCCAGCATCTGTGTCTAAGGCCAGATGTTTTTATACCACTGTCACTTAGTTCTTAGAATACAGTCATCTCTTCCCAGAGGAGGAACACAGTCTCAGACTCCCAGGAATGGCAAAAACCACATACTCACACACTTGATATAGACTGTACTATTTCCTTGCGCATATAAAAATACATGAAGAGATCATTGATCACTGAGGTGCAGGAAGAGATGAACACCAATCACGAACAATAAAACGGAACAATGGTAATAACACCGCCATAAACATTCTCTGAATGTGCCCTCTCTCGCAAAATATTTCTTCAGGGTCCGAGAGATAGTTCAAAGGGCTGGAGCCCATTCCTGGAGGTGGACGCTCTGAATTCCATCCTGGCATACCTTAAGGTCCCTGACCCCTCGCTGGGTGTGGCTCTGGTGGCCCCCAGCACTCCGGTACTCGGTACTCCACAGCACCACACCCAACCGAGCTCACACAATGCCCAGCTGAGTGCGGACCGGATGGGCCCTGAGGCCCCTGAGCACTGTTTAGGCGCATCTCCACTCGTTTTCATTATTTTTTACTTTTTCCTAGTCCTGTTTTATTTTTTTTTAATTTGTTATTTTGGTTTTTGGGTCACACTCTGCTATACTTAGTGTTATTTTGGCCCTGCACTCAGTAATTACTCCTGGCAGCGCTGGGGATCTTATGGGATCCAGAAATGGAACCATGGTTGGCCCTGTGCAAGGCCAACACCCTCCTGATGTGCTACAGCTGTGGCCCCTGCTGTTTTTCTTTGAAACAATTTCTTATCGTGGCCTGACTGGCTAACCCCAATGCCAACCCCGGTGCTACACGGTCCCCCCTGCCCAACACTGCCCATACCCTCCCTCTCACCGCCGGGGCCCAAATACCCGGCTGCAGGCCTAACTGGCTGATCACGGCTGCAGGGGAGGGGTCTGCACCCCAGTCCCCACAAATCTCACGCCCGGAGGTTTTGGACTCATGGTTTTCCAGTGAGTGACTGAGGCCACGGAGCAGAGGGAAAGCGCGGGGTGGGGGGGGCAACCACTGAGGAGTGGGCGACACTGACTGAGCACACTCCAGTCTCAGGTCACTGAAGCACTCGCTGTCTGGAGCCACCCTTGTCAGAGGGTTTGCAAATGGCCACGCTGGCCGCCCAGGAGAACCACGGAGAAATGGGGGTCAAGAGCAGAGGCGGGTCTGGGGGATGGAAACCAACTGTCCAGTGGCCGTTCAGAGCAGTGTGTCCCCCACATGCACAGCAGCGCCCTGGGGGTCCTGGGGTGAAGGGGCTGGAACCAACTGGCCACAGCAGTTACAATAGGTACAAAACAGGCACGTGGGGTGGGCCCTGCTGTGGGCTTCTTCACTTTACAGAAGGATTGTCCAGGAGGACACTGAGAAATCTTCTCCCCAAAGCGGAATGTTAGGCACGATCTTTTGGGAGCCCCTGACTAAGTCCTTCAGGGACATCCGAAGGGCACAGATGGGAATCTAAGGGGAAGAGGGGGTGGCTCTGGACTGTCTCTGCAGCCAGGGAAGGTCTACCTGCAGGGTGGGTGGAAAGGCTGACACCTGGGGCACCTGCCCTCAAACACTCTCTTCGCTCTCGGCCTGCCCTGGCCCCTTGCCTGAGCGCTGGTGAGAGGAAGCACTCCCTCAACTCCTGGCACACCCGGGCTCATCCTGAACTGCCAACCTGAACTGCTGGTTTTGCTGAGGCTTTGTTGGGCGGTGGTGGGGATGGGGGAAGCAGTGTGTGTGTGTGTGTGTGTGTGTGTGTGTGTGTGTGTGTGTGTGTGTGTGTGTGTGTGTGTACACCCAGCAGTGTTTGGGGGCCTACTCCTAGCTCTGTGCTCTGGGGTTGGTGCTTGGGGACCATCCAGAAGCCCGGGTGAGAGCTGGGTCTCCTGTGTGCCAGGCCAGCGCTCTGCCCACTGAGCTCTCCGGGAGCAGAGCGCCTGCTTCTCTCACTGGTTATCTTTGGTTCCAGTCTCAGCTCATGCTACACTCACCACATAAGTTGTTTAGTGGCCGCAGAGAAAGTCCAGCCATGCCTTTATCCCACTCAACCCCAAGCAAGAAGGCTGGCGACTCGGACCCCCCTTCATTCTTCTGCAAAATCTTCAAGCAGCTTCTTGGGGTGCAAAATCGAGGCAGAGACTCCGACAACCTGACTGTACCACTCTCTGTGAAGAACCAGACCAGGCCTCTCTCCTCGTCCTTCTAGAGCCTTCCAAGCATCTGCATTTCAGCACAGAGCAGAGCTGGACCTCACCTGGCGTCTGCCCTTCCTATAGCTGGAATTATTTTCCTGTGAACTCGGTGGCACTGCTGTGGATGTCGGCACAGAGCTCTGCAGCTGAGAAGAACCAGACTCTGGGAATCTACTCTGCTTCATTTCTCTTAAAATATTCCTTTCAGAATGCTCTCATCTTCTCATACATACAGAGACAGTAAATCCCCAGGAAGTGGACTTTGGAAGACATTTTACAAAAGATGAGGCTGCAGGTATTATTGCCTCTCATAAACCCTGGTGACGTACAGTCTGTGTTACCATGACCATAAGCAAGACAATCATACACAATGTTTTCTAGAAAACAGCCATAACTATCTCTAGCTAAGGAACCAAAGTTGACAAATCCCTTCAACAGTGAAGAGCTTGGAAGCATCCAGCCCAGAAAAAAAAGCCCAAACAATGACATTTCTTTTTCCTTTTTTTTTTTCAGAAGGGGGTGGTGGTGCTCGGGTCACACCCTCCAGTGCTCAGACTTACTCCTGACTCTGTGCTCAGCAATCAGTGCTTGGGAAACCATATGCAGTGCCACAATAGCCAGAATTTGGAAACAACCTCAATGCCCGAGAACAGACGACTGGATAAAGAAACTGTTGTACATCTACACAATGGAATACTACGCAGCTGTTAGAAAAATGAAGCTATAAAATTTGCCTACAAATGGATGGACTCAGCATAAAGAGTATCATGCTGAGTGAAATAAGTCAGAAGGAAAAGGGCAGATATAGGATGATGGCATTAATTTCCGGGATATAAAACAAATAGTATGAGACCAATATCCAAGGCCAGGCAATACATAGACTAGGAGGATTTGTCAGTGGCTAGAATCTAACACAAGTGTGTAGAGGTCAGATGTTGGGCAGTGTGCTAACAATTGTTGGAAATGGCAACGCCAGATTAGAATTGAGCATTGAACATAGGCAAAGCGATATACAAGATAACCCCTACATGTATGTTTTGCAAACCACAATTTGTAAGACAAGAAGGGAGAGAGAGAGAGAGAGAGAGAGAGAGAGAGAGAGAGAGAGAGAAAGAAAAAAAAAACTGCCTATCATAGAGGCAGGCTGAGGGGTGGGGGGGAATTTGGGAATATTGGAAGGTGGTGGAGGGTTGGGTGCTGGAACACTAGGTGTCTGAGAAGACCCAATCATGAAAAGCTTTGTAATTGTGTATCTCACGGTGGTATAATAAAATTTAAAAAAATTCAAGTGACCCAGTTAAAAAAATATGCTGGGGATCGGAGCTGGGTTAGACACATGCAACAACTGTGCTACCACCCCAACCACAAGCTGACTTTCTTTCCCTGCTTCCTAAAAAACCAAGCCTCTCAGAAATGATAATGCTATCACAATCATATGAAATGCATCCTTTTAATCTGTGGGGAAAATTAGTTATGCCCTTTGACAAAGAATGCCTTAATCATTGAATCTGAAGAGGAGGAAATGCTCGCAAGAGCCCCTGAGAAAGCACAGGAGGTGAGGTGCTGCTCCTGACACCCCAAGCTCCCCAGAACTGATTCCTGATCACAGAAGCAGGAGGAAGCCTTGAGCACCACTGCATTTAGCCCAAAAGTAATAAAAAAAAAAAGAGGGGCGGAGCGATAGCCCAGCGGGTAGGGCATTTGTCTTTGCACGCGGCCGGCCATGTTGGCCTGGGTTCGATCCCCCACATCCCATATGGTCCCCCAAGCACCACCAGGAGCCAGGAGTGATTCCTGAGTGCAGAGCTAGGAGTAGCCCTGAGCATCGCCAGGTGTGACCCAAAAAAAAAAAAAAAGAAAAGAAAGAAATAAAAGAGGTGCCAGAGTGATAGTCCAGTGGGTAGGGCGTTTGCCTTGCATGCAGTCAACCAGGTTCGATCCCTGGCATCCCATAGGGTCCCCAAGCATCGCCAGGAGTGATTCCTGAGTGCAAAGCCAGGAGTAAGGCCTGAGCACTGCTGGAGTGTGACCCAAAAATGGAAAAAAAAAAAAGGAAAACCACTGTGAGGGTGGGCTTAGATATGGAAAGAAAAACACATGGATTGTTTAATACAGGTGTGGGGTGGAAACAAAACAGGTGGTGGAGAGGATGCACGAGGGGTGGACTGTCCTCTCAGGACCAGGACATGGGCAGGAGGGGAAAGTTCCAGAATGCACGTGTTCCTGTTTGTGGTTCACCCCACTAAGGACACAGCTCACCCTCCACCTCCGACCTTGCTTTATGTGGGTTTCTGGGAGAGGGCGCAGGGCCATGTCCCGGGATGAGGTGGCCGCTGTACCAGCTGTAGAACACAGCAAGGGGATCCTAGTAGATCCCATTTCTGGACCCATCAGCCTCTGGACCACACCACACCCTGGCAACCACACCACCAAACACTGTGCTGAATCGCCTTCAGACAGACAAGGTGACCTCAACCCAGCCACACCTGACTTGGACATAGTATTGCCCACTTTACAAAGTAGTGGAAAAGGTTGAAAGTAGGTAAAGGGAAACACATGATAACCTTTCAGTATCCATATTGCAAACCCTAATGCCCAAAAGGATAGAGAGAGAGAGAGAGAGAGAGAGAGAGAGAGAGAGAGAGAAACTGGGGACAGTGGTGATAGGAAATGTGCACTGGTGGAGGGACGGGTGTTGGAGCATTGGGTTTATATGACTGAAACTCAATTATGAACAACTTTGTAACTGTGTATCTCCTGTGATTCGATTTTTTAAAATGGAAAACAAATATAACCACTTGTCAAAAATATCCAAACAATGGGCGGAACGATAGCCTAGCGGGTAGGGCGTTTGCCTTGCACGCAGCCGGCTTGTGCCGGCCCTGGGTTCGATCCCGGTGTCCCATATGGTCCCCAAGCACCGCCAGGAGTAATTCCTGAGTGTAGAACCAGGAGTAACCCCTGAGCATTGCTGGGTGTGACCCAAAAAGCAAAAAAAAAAAAAATCCAAACAAACCTAGATCTATATTTAAAAAAAACATAGGCAGAAAACAAGCAAATAAAAACCAACCAAAACCCAAAACATTCTATTGGGGGCAGGGGGGAGAAAGGAAGGGGTGAGATTAGTCTCAGAACAAACTGAGATTTAAATAGCTTTCTAACGGTTATGCATCCCTGGGAATGGAGATTTAATCTACTGTGTATTTCAGGGAGTTGCCCGAGAGCCTGGGGGCCGCTCAGGTGGTGCTGAGAGGGCCCTTTGGGGCAAGAGACCACCGAACGGGCCTCTCAGATGCGGGCAGGCTCGGCCTGCTGACTCTTCTGCCCCAGTTTTTTGGCACTCATTATTACTGGGAACAACTATTTTACTGCCATCAGCAAATCATGCTTCACTGCCTTTGGTATCTGGGGACCCCGCAGGACTCAGGCTCACACTCGCACGTCAGGACCCGCGGGACTCAGGCTCACACTCGCCG
>JAJIBD010011526.1:0-37144 GCA_021461705.1 Cryptotis parvus | reverse complement strand
TGGAAATTAAATATCTAAATGGAAGTAGAAATCATTACTCAACCAGTAAATTAACACTTTCAGTCAACAGTTAATTTCCTATATGTTGAGCTCTGAGCTGTTGCAGGACACCTAAGAGCCTCTGCATCTGCCCTGGATTGCCTCCTGCAGGTCTTCATAGATAGGGGTCGTTTAAATGTGGCAGTTTATCTGACCATGTATTCTCTACTGGCTGGTATAAATATTCTCTCATGCTACCACAATCATTGTGGGACTAGCTAGATCTTACCAGCATATTTCCATGGCCACTTTGGATCTCTAAGTAATTAGATCAGAGAGAAATGCTGTTTGCCTCCAAGCAAGCAAGCATGGCTCCCTGATAATTCAGAAGCAATTAAAATACAAAAATAATGTGAAGTAAAGACAAGACTCTTGTGAAGGCTTGGGGAAATATTTAACTGGCATTAGTATAGTCTTTGGTACAGAGGCATGCCATCTCAGAAACCCCCTTCTCTACCCTATAAAGGCATTTCCTAGGCAGATCTTGGCTCAAGACATTAGCATCTAAAAGGGCCTAGGTGAGGTGCTGGGAGAAATTACCTGAGGGCATTTGACCCCTGCCTGCTTCCCATAAAAGTGGGAAGGTCTGAGCTGCAGGGGATAAAACTAGATGGCTCCCTCTCTTGTCTCTCTCTTTTTGGGCTCTCTTTTGGAGCTTGCACCCTTCTTGGAAGTTTTTGTCTTTGTCTCCTCTTTACAGGGCCTTAACACATGGTGGCCGCCATCTTGGCCCACACGTGGCTGGGGTTCTATCAGGAAATCCTAAGCACTGGGTTTTTTTTACTGCTGATTTGAATGCCTGAACCTGTGATAAGTAAAGTATTTGAAAACCTGCGCCGGATTCCTGAGTTTTCATCCATTTCCAACCGGCTTCAGAGGTAGAAAGGAACTCGCTTCCTGGTACTGTTGGGGACCCCAGCGGCTCCCAGACACTGAGCTACTAGCCTTAGGGTCTAGCACTTCCCCATAAGGGCCCAGCACTTTCCCACCACAAGGCCCCAAGGGCAGGACCCAGAAATGGGCCCTGTCCATATGGTTACACCCAAAACATCTGTGCTTATCAAGATAAGGTGAGGCAGAATATGCCTAGTCTTATAACCTCTGATCACAGTACCTTGAGAATGCAATGACCCAGGAGCTTGCAAATGCCATGTGATTTGTTTGTAGTCCCTCCACCCAAATATTGTATAAAACGCTCAGCAAAACAAGTACTGGTATCCAGAACTCCCCGCTACATCGGGTGTCTTTCCTTTCTTAGCAGGAGCAAGGCAGAGTTTCTCCCCAAGTCCATCCCCTCCCTTTTTTCTGCAGGGATGAAGTCTGGCAAGATATAGGTCTCCCTCATTCCTGCCAGGGGCTGCCGGCCATGGTCCCCAACCCCTATATTTCAATAGGGTTCTATCCCTATCACCTCATATGGTCCCCCAAGTACCACCCAGAAGTGACCCCTGAGCACACAGCCAGGAATAAGCCCTGAGCACAGCTGGAGCAAAACATGAAAAAATGTTATAGAAAATTGGGTTAATTAAATGGAAAATACCCTACCCCACAATATGATACATTATGTAATATATATAGTAACTGTTCCAAACAGTACTCCACAATCACAGTATTATCATGGCAAATACTATTTATTTGTCAATTAGTTTTTATTATCTCCCTTGATCACTTGACTTTGTTATTCGGTCGATTTGCTCGAGCGGGCACCAGTAATGTTTCCATTTCTCCCTATCGCATGCCAGTGTAGCCCAATGGCATCTGCTGCATGGAGGCAGGAACAAAGGGACTCTCATCCATTGTTGGTGGGAATGTCGACTGGTATAGCCTTTTTGGTAAACAATGTGAACATTTCTCCAAATTCTAGAAATTGAGCGCCCATTTGACCCAGCCATACCACTCCTGGGAATACCCTGGGAAGCCAAAAAACACACTGCATAAACACCTTCTGCACTTTTCCCCTTTTTATTGAAATACCATGATTTACAAAGTAAAACGTTTTGCATAATACTGTTGATAGAAAGATTCAGACTTCAACATACCACTCCCAACACCAGTATATTCCCACCACCAAAGACCCTCATTTCCCACCCACCCCAATCCCCATGCCTGCTCCCTCAGCTGGCACTGATAATACTGACTGTTAAAGCACATGCATGTCAGTGTTACTGATGAATCCATTTTCTTCCCTATTGTTGGTTATGGGAAAATGTGACTCAATTTTATTCTTGAATTTACTTTCTAAGTTTATAGAACATGGTCGGTTCCACTAGTTTGAAGTATAGTGCAGCAGCTTGCAGCCTCGTTACTAGGGGAGAGCCGGATGGCAGCTCTCCCCTGTGTGTTGAGTCTTTGCATCATGGCCAAGAGCCTGGAGACAGTTTGTGGATGGGTCCACCAGGCCTCCTGGAAAAGACTGAGGCAGGGAAGGGGGACTCCAGCTCCAGCTCCACAAAAAGCCCAGTGACTTTAGCTGCCAAGAACTGCCTACCTGGGCTTGAAATTGGCTTCTCTTTGTGTGGGGCTCTAGTGAGCCAGCCTTGAAATCAGCTTCTCTCTTCAGTGGGGCTCTAATGAGCTGTGGAGTCCGGACATTGAAAATGACTGCAGTATGGTGGAGTGAGTTTCCTCTGGCTGCTTCTGAGGCCCTACTGAAATGGCAGGGTGCCATCTGCACTTTTATGTTCATTGCAGCACTATTCCCAATAACCAGAATCTGGAAACAACCAGAGTGCCCAAGAACTAATGACTGGATAAAGAAATTATGGTACATCTACACAATGGAATATTATGCAGCTGTTAGGAAAAATGAAGTTATGAAATTTCTCGGTAAATGCATGGACGTGGGAGAGGATCATGTTGAGTGAATCTAGCCAGAAGAAAAAAAGACAGATATAGAATGACTGCATTTATTTGGTGCCCGCTCGAGAGCAAATCCGATGAATAATGGGATGGCAAGTGATCAACTGAAGCGATAATATATATGCAAATATATATGAAAATATATATCATATATTTATCATATATATCATGATGTATACGATAAATATATATGATAATACATATTTTAATAATATATATTAAAATATGTATCATATATTTATCATATATCATAATATATATGATAAATATATATGATAATATATATTTTCATATATATATTTGCATATATATATGCAAAAGAAGAAAAAAGACAGATAAAGAATGACTGCATTTATTTGGTGCCGCTGGAGCAAATCGATGGATAATGGGATGGCAAGTGATCAATTGGAGCGATAATATATATGCAAATATATATGAAAATATATATCATATTTATCATATATATCATAATATATATATGATAAATATATATTTATATATATTTATCATATATATGATATCATATATAAATATATGATATATGATATATCATATATGTATGATATATCATATATATCATATATATGATATATGATATAATATATATATCATATATTTATCATATATATCATAATATATATGATAAATATATATGATATATATATTTCATATATATTTGCATATATATTATCGCTTCAGTTGATCACTTGCCATCCCATTATTCATCGATTTGCTCGAGCGGGCACCAAATAAATGCAGTCATTCTTTATCTGTCTTTTTTCTTCTGGCTAGTTTCACTCAACATGATTATTATATATCATAATATATATGATAAATATATATGATAATATATTTTCATATATATATAGAGAGAGAATGATACCAATAACCAAGGTCAGGCAAAACATGGACCGGATGACTTGTCAATAGGTGGTATCTACCACAATGTGTGATATCAGAGTTTAGGTAAATCATCGAAAATGATAATAGCAGCCTAGAACTGAGCATTGAGCATAGGCAAAAAAGAAACACATGATAACCTCTAAATGTATATATTATAGTCCACAAGTGTAAGAGAAGTAAGAGAGAGAGAGAGAGAGAGAGAGAGAGAGAGAGAGAGAGAAAGAGAAAAAAAAAAGAAAACCTGCCATAGAGGTAGGCTAGGGAAGGGGGGAAGGAAGTGGGGATATTGGTGGTGGGAAATGGGCACTGGCGGAGGGATGGGTGCTGGAACACTGTATGACCGAAACCCAAACATGAACATCTTTCTAACTGTATATCTTATGGTGGTATAATAAAATTTTTTAAATATTATTTAGAAAAATAAATAAATATGTGATCTATAAAGAAGGATCAAAAATTCTAAAGATTGTGGACCATACTCTTTTTTTCATTTGGAGCCACACCCAGCAATGCCCTGTGCTTAATCCTGGATCTATGCACAGAGATTACTTCCAGTGATGCTCAGGTGACCATATGCAGTTCTTGGGTTCAAACCAGGGTTAGCCACATGTAATGCAAGAGCCTTACCCTCTTTATTATCTCTTTGCTTTCTGAAAGTGTACAGTCACTGGAAACAAACCATGACTGATTCTAGTGTATGACTTTCCTGGAATTGTACAATAGATAAGAAAAAAAACTATACAAAGACAAGGATTAATCAGAAGTTGAAAACATAGACAAAGCATGATTTTTATATGGTTGCTCATTAAAGGTCCCATCAGCCTTATGGCAGTTGGGGGGTGAGGAGAGCATTCTCGGGAATTCCCACACAATCCTGCTTTTACACTTGAAGAAACAGAATGTATTCTGAGAACTTTTCCTTCCATGGATTCTATTTGTGCTCAGAACTTTTACCTGTATCACTGTAATACTGTATCACTGTCTTCCCGTTCATCATTGATTTGCTAGAGTGGGCACCAGTAACATCTCCATATGTCCTGTTTCATGCTAATAGAGCCCAAGGGCATCTGCTTGCTCCAGGAACATAAAGAGCCTCAAACTATTCCATCAGGTCATGGGAATGAGGTCTATAATTGTTACTGGTATTTGGCATATCAAATACGACACGGGAGGCTTGCCAGGCTCTGCCGTGTATGTGGCATACTCTTGTAGCCACCTCTAAATCCAGCATTTATTGATGAACCATGAGGCCACAAGCGGCTGCGTGAGCTGGGCTGTAATAGGCTCTTCTGCTGGGTGGAGTTCTGACGAGAGAGAAGTCCAGATGTGGAAAATGGTGGCCCTCATGGAGTGGGGGTCGTCCGGCATGTTTTATCCATTGTTGCCCTTGCCTCTTCTTTCAGATTTCACTTTGGGAGCATTCCCTTTACTTTGATAATTATTTGCATTTTTTAACACATACTCGAGTTTCTCAGGAGAACACCACTTACATCCAAGTGGATTTACACTCCCATCCAACCTCCCACCAAACTGCTTGTATGGGAGATGCCCACCACTGCATAACCAGGATCTCTGAGTTTAAGAGACTGAGGAGAAAGCAAATTAAATATGATCTCAAAGCAGTGGTCCCTAGCAATTCCTAGAGCTCTGTAAAACAGAACAAGTACTGTGCATTAACTATATTTTAATAAAAAGCATAGTGCTCTCTTTACAGACTATTTCTTTTTGCAGTTCTTTTACATGGGATCAAATTCAGTCATGTACTTCTATCTGAATTTCTTTGGTGAGAATTTTTATTGAAAGTTGTATGTTATCACTAAGTACATGATTTCTCAATTTCCATATAATCACAATTAGAAAATCACAAGTCCATTGAAACATCTAGAAACTCAGAATGATTTTAATCAATATTCCCATTTTAGATATTCTGAGAGTACAGTACTTCATTAATTTAGAAGTCCTGCCATTTGTAAGACACTGAAAAAGGAAAAAAAATGCCAAACTGCCAATTAAATACAATGTCTTTCTCATAAAATATATCACTATTTCACAGACAGTGAAAGATGTAAATCCTGTGTGTCTCATTACTGGTGAAACAGTATTTCTCTACGGGACTAACAAAAGTGGAGTCAAGAGGGACCGATTCATCAGCAATGCATGCCTGTCAACAGGGACTGCTACGCTAGAGAGCCCTTGGCACCAACAGCAACACACACAATTCTGTTAGAACAAGACATCTACTTCTGAGTCTGTTTATCAGAGCCACCAGGGTGCAAGAGTGAGGCACTGGTCTCAGGTGTCATGTTTAAAGAGAAAACAAAGAAATCAGAACAAATCAAAGAGTCAAGATTAATTCTGCTTCTATGAAAACAAATGTGAAGTTTCATACCAAATAAAGCATTTTCATTTCAAATTTTAAAAATGCTATAACTGAATTTCATCCTACCTCAGGCTATATGGTGGTTCATCAGGCTATATGGTGGCTCACTCATGCATGAATTAACGTTTATTTTACATGGATTTGACAAAGTACTTTGTGATCCCCCCATCTGTTATCTTAGCTTTGGAACATGCCACTGCCCTAAGAAGAGATATTTTAGAAATTATTAAAGATTTCTTCAGTTACCTACAATCAAATATTAATTTCATAGTATACTTAATATTAACATGGTATCCCAAAAGTTTTTATAATTTATAATAAAAGAATTGCTTTTGTTAGGGTTTAGTTGTTTTAATACATTTTATTTTTATTTGGATTCTAAAAAGACTTTGATTTAATTTTTAAATATTTCTATAAGGAACTCATTTTCACAATGGTATTCTCACTGATCACATTTTTAGGAAAATATTCTGCTATGTCTTTGAGTCACAAAACATTAGAATGTTCTGTATTCTCAAGAAGCTTAAGGGCTAATAGAAACTCTACCTGCCAATGCAACCAAATGTAATTTGTTTCAGCTAAACTTTAATAATTATAGAAAGAGATTTCATTATGGTGTCTCATTTTAAAGCCTCATAAAGGTTAAGTTCAATGCCAATATCATACATATGATATTTTTTACTTTATACCATATATGTAACTCAAATGTATTTAGAGTTGGTCATTTATTCAGTTTGAGACACATTGTTGGTACTGAGTTTTGGTACTGAGTTAGAATTGTGTAGTTCTATAGGCACTGGGCACATCATCAAATATGTGCAAAGGGATAATAGAATCATATGAAGACGTGCAAAGGGATAATAAAATCATATGAAGTCAGTATTATGAGGTTTATTTCTGTTTCTGCAGAGACTCCCACTCATAGAGTTTAATACATTTTCAAGCCAATTCAATAGCTTTCATACTTTCATGATATGCCAATCTATACTAACTGTAGTTATATAACCTATAATAACTATAGTTAGTATAGATCTCGGGTCTCCCAAAGAGGAACTGAAAGAGCTATGCCTGGAATATCACGCCTCACTCAAGTGAGAGAAGGGAATCCGGAGTTCCAATCTCCTTCGCTGTTCCAGAGTCAAGGATGCTGTCTCGTGTGCCAAGGCATCAAAAATCAGATAGGCTGGACATGTAATGTGATTTGGAGACAACTGCTGGACTAGAGCTGTTACCAACTGGATTCAACAGGATTCAAAAGATCACGTGGCTGCCCACCTACAAGATGGTCAGACTTCTTTGTCAAGACCCAGAACGAACAATTTGAGGCTCTCCATATTCCTAAAGCAAGCAGATGCCATTGGGCTACACTGGCACATGATAGGGTCAAATGAAAATGTTACTGGTGCCCGCTCAAGCAAATAAATGAATAACGGGATGTCAAGTGATCAAGTGATACTAACTGTAGTAGATATTTTTGTGATAAAGTCACAGAATAAAAATGAAAATGTTAATAATTTTTTAAAAAGACAATTCACAACAAGGTTAGAAATATCTGTTTCACTTAAAGGATCTGATGGACCAGGAATTCTTGGCTGTTTTTAACTATTGGACCTTAACTATTGGACTAAAGCATGAATTTCAGCATAGAATTAACAAATTTGCTCATTTTTTCGGGCTTAAATATTCCTTTACATTTCCTGAAGGAAAGCATGACTTCTTTTAATGTAAGCTATGTTGAGTTACCAGAAACCTTTTTCTGTAAACAATCAAGGAAGACAACGATATTTGCCATACCCACAGGTGTTGGATGACAGGCTTAGCTAGCTTGGGAGCTTTGCTCACAGCTTAATCTGTTTACATGTTCTTAAGCCAAGGTTCATTCTAATGAGATCTCTCTTCTATGTAAACACTGATAGAGGGTGTGGCAGTTACAGAAGTCACCTTGATTTTGAATAACTTCTGACTTATTCAGCTACTAAGACTTCTGTGTTATTTAGATTGGGCACAGCTCTTCTTTAGACCCACTACACCCAGCTTGAGACAGAATTTACCAGGAGACTGCCACCCTGGCTATGTTGAGACTATCCTTTAAGATTATAGGAAGGATCATACTAGTTTGCCCTCAAGCAGGTGAGCGTGACCCATTCAGTATACAGAGAACAAGATACTCAGAATAACCCTGTTGCAGATAATAAATAAGAAGGACCTTGTGGGTATCACTTCATTTGTATCACTTGTCTTCCCATTGTTCATCGATTTGCTGGAGCGGGCACCAGTAACATCTCCATATGCCCTGTTGCAAGCTAGGGTAGTGCAAGAACATCTGCTCAGTCCCAGAACACGAAGAGCCTCAGACCATTCCTTCAGGTCATGAGAATGAGGTCTATGATTGTTATTGGTTTTTGGCATATCAAATACCACAGGGGTAGCTTGCCAGGCTCTGCCGTGCGGGTAGCATACTCTCAGTAGCAGGCTCTCATCTCGTGCATTTACTGCTGAAACGCAGGGCCATGCACAACAGGGAGATATTGGTTTTTCTCTTGGGTGGAGCTCTGACGAGTTGTGGAGTCCAGTGTTGAAAATGGCAGCCCCTCATGGTGTGGGCATTCTTCTGGCTTCTTGCAAGGCTCTGTTAGGATGGTTGGCCAGGGTTAGCACTTGCCTTCCCTCCTGGGCACCTCATGAAGCCCATGAAATTAAGATGTATTATTTTATACCAGCACCCCCTCTCTCTCCAGTGTTTTGTATAAGAGATAATCTGAGGAAGAGATTAGTCCTTGGGTAACCCTTTTATGTATACCTGTGGGCACCACCCTTCTAAACTCTTCTACTATCTAGAAGCTGTTTAGGGTTCTTTGTTGACAGGACCCTCCCTGTCAACAGTTAGGATTACTTTGGTGTATATAAGGGAGACTGACTTGAGGCACTCGCCCCATTTGAGGGTAGGTCTCTCTTTGGTAGAACTCCTCTCTTTCTCTTTGGTGAAGAGGACCATACAAGGGTCTCTTGTATGGTCTAAGTTCTGACCAGAGCTAGAGTTCTTTCATTATACTGGATTGCGGTGGTAGAGCTTTTGTACTATTAAAAGCCTTTTTGGAACTGCGCCAGACTCGTGAGTTTTCACCTGTTCCCCAGCAGCCTCGGAGGAAGAAAAGAACGTTCTGTCCTGATGCTGTTGTGGACCCCAGAGGCTCCCTGAAACACAGGGGTGGAAATGGAAGGCTGAGAAGATGCCCCCAAAAGCTGCTAATTTTGTAGAAAGAGGGGGACGTAGGCTGTTACTTGTTTTTGGTTTCTGCAAGTGAAATTCCCAGAAGTATATCTCATCTTTCCAAGTAAAAACAGCTTTGTGTCACACCCTTATCCAGTTTCATTATATAATCAATTAATGAACTCATTAAAGGTGATATAATCCAAATATAGAAAGCAAAACACAGTACCATTTACATATGGAATCTTGGAAAAAAGGCTCAGAGTAGAAAGCTCTCAAAGGAAAATAGAGGTTGTTAAATAGGTTAAAACATTCATCTATAGGATGAAAAGTGTCTGAGGAGTCAATGTAAAACACCATTACATAACTCAGATTTTAAGAAAGAAGAAATTAGGGCTGGAGAAAGAGTACAGTACACAGATTTTGTGCCTTACATATACCTGGATTTGATTCTCAGAACCCTGAATGGTCCCACAAACTCCACGAGAGAGAAGAATAAGACCTTATCATAGGTTTGTGTAACTCCCCATTCTCGCCCACCAAGAAAAGAAAGTAGAAGTTATATCTCCTCACTGATGAAAATGAATTGCACGTCATCACCAAGAAAAATAAATTCCAGTTAAAAAATGCTAATTCAGCCAATGGTAGGACCCTTTCTCAATGTAAATAATAAAACACTATAGTAAGCAAATCCTTCCTCTGCCAGGCTTCCAGATATCAGAAACGGTGTGCATCACAACCACAGTCACCCACTAGTCCAGACTCCTCAGCCGACTCAAGAGAGAAACCGAGTTCAAGCCTAGGTTTCAGTGACTAAGCCAAGCAGGCTTTTTAGGGAGTCTGGACTGGGGCTACCTCCCCACCTTGGCTTCCCCCACAAAGGCCTGGTGACCCCACCCTGAACTGTTGCTGGGGCTCTTGGCCGGATACCAGGTATTCAGGTGCAGGGCGGAATCTGCCTGCCCATTGTGCTAGACTGATGGGGCATCTGGAGTGGGGACAGATTTTTGCTCCTTGGCCTGTCCTCTGCCAGGCTCCCAGATCAGAAAACGTCGCACATCACAACCACAGTCATTCTCATATCTGAACTCCACAGCTGGACACAGCCTGACCCAGGTTTGAAGCGGAGTTCAAGCCCAGGCATGCGGGTCTCCACGACTACACCAACCATGCTTTGTATGGAGCCTGACCTGGCCACCACCCCCACCTTGCCTCCATCCACAAAGGCCTGGCAGTCCTGCCCAGAACTGCTGCTAGGGCTCTTGGCCAGACACGAATTATTCAGGTGCAGGGCAGAGTCTGCCTGCCTGCCCTGAGGTCCACTGATGGGGTGTCTTGTTTGGGGCAGGTTTTTGCTCTTTGGCCTGTCCTCCCCCAGGGTCCCAGAAGTCAGAAAACCTCGTACAACACAACCACAGTCATCCTCTGTGGAGTCCACTGCTGAGAGTACTCTTGTGGAGCCACAAGAGAGAAGCCGAGTTCAAGCCCAGGGATGCGGGACTCAGCGACTACCCGAGTCGCGCCATCTCCCCCACCTTGGCTCCCTCCACAAAGGCTTGGAAACCCCACCCAGAACTGCTGTAGGGGATTTTGGCCGGACACCAGGTATTTAGGTGCAGGGCGGAGTCTACCTGACCACCCCGTGGTAGACTGATGGGGTGTCTTGGAGTGGGGGCAGCTTTTTGCTCCTTGGCCTCTCCTCTGACAGGCTCCCAGAAGTCAGAAAGCCTCGCACAGCACAAACACAGTCATCCTTCAGTCTGGACTCAAAGCTGGACACAACCCTATGCCCATGACACGCTGGCTTCATCTCAAAATCCAGTATACCACGTGAGCCATAGGCTAGGTAAGACAGTAGGGAACTGTTTGCTGATAATCATTGAAAATGATGCCATCTGAGAACTGTGCTTTGACTATAGTCAAGGAGATTCACATGATAACCTCTAAATGTATTTACTAAAATCTGCAATGAGTAAGAAAGGGAAGCGAGTTGTGGGGGAGGGGGAGAGAAAGGAGGAGATAGAGAACCTGCCTTGAAGGCAGGATTGGGGATTGGGGAGGGAAGTGTCGACATTGGTGGTGGAAGATGGGCATGGGTGGAGGGATGGGTGCTGGGACTGTGTGACTGAATAACAAACATGAACGTCTTGTAATTTTATATCTCTCGGTGGTACAATAAAAATATTTTTAAAAAATAAAAATAAAAAAAATAAAAAAAAAGAAAATCTCTATAATCAACTGCACAGTAAGTCAAGATTGATGGGGCAGAACAATAGCACAGTGAGTAGGCATTTGCCTTGCACGCAGCCGACCAGGGATCAATCCCAGGTTCCCATATGGTCCCCTATGCACCGCTAGGAGTATTTCCTGAGTGAAGAGCCAAGAGTAAACCCTGGATATAAATAAATATAGATAGATAGATAGATAGATAGATAGATAGATAGATAGATAGATAGACAGACAGACAGACAGACAGACAGACAGACAGACAGACAGACAGACAGACAGACAGACAGATAGATAGATAGATCGATCTTGCTTTTTGGGGGTCACACCCGGCAATATTCATGGGTTTCTCCTGGCTCTGCACTCAGGAATCACTCCTGGCAGTGCTCAGTGGATCATATGGGATGCCGGGATGGAACCCTTTGTCGGCACAGGCCAGCCGTACAAGGCAAATGCCCTACCCTCTGGACTATTGCTCCGGCCCTGATAGACAGATATAAAATAGATACAGATATCCCACAAGTGAGTATATATATGCAAAATATATATATCCTCTTGTGTTGGATGACAGATTTAGCTAATCTGGGAGCTTTAGTGTTTTGCCCACTCACAGCTTAATCTATTTCAGCCAAGGTTCATTCTAATGAGACCTCTCTTCTATGTAAACACTGCTAGAGGGTATGGCAGTTGCAGGAGTCACCTTGACTCTGAATAACTTCTGCCTTATACATCTTCTATGTTTTCTAGATTGGGCACAGCTCCTCTTTATACCCACTGCACCCAGCGTGGGACAGTTAGAATTTACCAGGAGACTACCACCCTGGCTATGTTGAGACTATAGGAAGACTATAGGAAGGATCATACTAGTTTGCTCTAAGCAGGCGAGTGTGACCCTTTCAGTACACGAGAACAAGATACTCAGAATCACCCTGGTGCAGATAATAAATAGGAAGGACCTTGTGGGTACCATCTAGATTACATGAAGCTCATGAAGTTAAGATGTATTACTTTATACCAGCCCCCCACACTCTCTCTCTAGTGTTTTACATAAGAGATAATCTCGGGATTAGTCCTTGGAGTTATCTTTGTTTATACCTGCAATAGGGTATTGCACTGCCCTTCTTCACTCTGTTTAGAGTTCTTTGTTGACATGACCCTCCCGGTTGGATTACTTTGGTGCATATAAGGGGACAGGCTTTTGGCTCCTCGGCTTTTGGCTCCTTTGGCTTTTGACCTTTTCGCTTTTGGCCTTTTGCTCCTTCTTTTTGGGTAGGACTCCTCTCGGGTGAGATCCTCTCTCTTTGGTGGGAGATTCAGGCTCTTTTGTATGGTCTAAGTTCGGACCAGAGGTAGAGTTCATTCATTATATTGGAGTGCGTGGAAGAGCTTTTGTACTATTAAGAGCCTTTTTGTAACTGCACCGGACTCGTGAGTTTTCATCTGTTCCCCTGGCGTCCTTGCAGGTAGAAGAGAACTTCTGTCCTGACACTGTCGGGGACCCGGGTGGCATCCCAACACTCTTGTATATAGATGGCACAAAGCATATATACAAACTATATGCATACATATACACCATATGTATATATAAATATATATATATATACACATACATGCACACACATATATACACAAAAACCACAAATCATAGTATATGAATAATAACCAAATACAGTAAAAGCAAGGGTAATGACTGGTCCATAGTAGGAGACTTGCCACAAAGAAGGCTGAGGACTGTAGTTAGGACAGAGAAAGGACCACCATGACAATGACAATGATAGTTGAAATGGATCACTCTACACAAGGACAAAAACTGAGTGCTGAAAGGAAGTGTTACAAGATATATCGCAAATCACAGTGCCTAAAAAGGAAAATGGGACAGGGGGTGTGGGGAGGGGTAGAAGAAAAGTATCTGCCCAGAGGCAGGCTGCAGGGGGTTGGGGGGGTAGTGGGGGACAAGGGGATTTGCAGAAGGAAAACTAGGAACATGGCAGGAAATGTGCACTGGTAAAGGGATGGGTGCTGAAACACTGTATTACTAAAACTCAATCATAAACAACTTTGCAATTGTATATCAGTGAAATAAAATTAAAATAAATTTTAAAAAACAATGCAAATCTTTGAAGAAATGTCAAGGTGATGAAACTTCCAGGTACACTGATATTTAGGCTGAAAACTCTGGGGCCAGCTCAGCTGGGGGTGCGGTGCTTTTCCCAGTGACCCCAATACTGCCAGAAGAAGCCCCTTCAGCTACACCCACACCTCACACCCTCTGCCATATACATGGCCTAGCTTCATGGCTAATCTCAAGAAACACCGAGCAAAATAACTGTCCCAGTTCTACAGTTCCTAAACCATAAATCAAATGACCAAGTGACTCCTTCAAATTTCACAATACTGACAGCCAGTAGGAGCACAGAACAAGAGACGGGGAAAAAGCTGAGATGCCCACTATGATAATAAGCATAAACAAAAAACACAGAAGGTCCAACTAACAACTAACAGCTCAGCAAATCTGCAGACAATGACTCAAATAAGACCACTGTGAGATATAACAATTTTCACAAATTTTCTTTTACTGAACAATTTTCTGATGATTCTACTTACCAATTTGTTGTAAAAAAGCAACAGAAAATAAATTATTTCATTTCTGCTAAGGATGCAGACCTGGAAGGGAGTTTGGGAAATGGGACAATAGTGAAGGGACAGTCACATGGTAGCAGGATTGGGGTGGAAATACTAAATCCCTGAAACTACTGGATTATGAACAACTTTGTAAACATAAGTGTTTGAGTTAGAAAAATATTTTTTTAAATAAAGCAAAATATGTTAGTTTGGATTGTTGTTTCTATTTAACTCTTTCTCAATTTCACATAACCAACTAGACAACAGTTAGGAAGAGAAGCCCAACACAATCACAAATATTTCAAATTACTATTAGGTTTCTCCCAGAAAGTAATATTCAAGACATAGAATATTCTCTCCTATGAACAAAATTCCATGACTGTCAGAGTAGACACTTCCCTAATATGCATTTGCCTTGTTATAGGTAGAAATTTCACAAGTACTGAAGAATGTTGTCTCATGTTGCATACTACCACCAATTTTGACATTTCATAGACACCAAACTCAAGGCATTATGACAGACATTACATAAGGCTATCATTTTAGGCATCACTATAGTCTAAGTTTCTTTTTTTTTTTTTTTTTTGCTTTTTTGGGTCACACCCAGCGATGCTCAGAGTTACTCCTGGATCTGCACACAGGAATTACTCCTGGCGGTGCTCGGGGACCATATGGGATGCCGGGATCGAACCCTGGCCGGCAGGGGCTGGTCCAGTGCAAGGCCAACACCCTACCCCGCTGGGCTATGGCTCCGGCCCCTAAATTTCTTGAACTTACCTTAAACCAAAGTTTTATATGCTTCACTTTGTCTTATTACTTGTATTACTTGTATTACTTGCTTCCCGTTGATCATCGACTTGCTCAAGCGAGCACCAGTAACATCTCCATATGTCCTGTCACATGCTAGTGTAGCCCACGGGCATCTACTCGCTCCAGGAACATAAAGAGCCTCAAACCATTCCATCAAGTCATGGGAATGAGGTCTATAATAGTTACTGGTATTTGGCACATCAAATACAACAAGGGTAGCTTGCCAGGCTTTGCCGTGTCTTATTATAGTAACAGAATACTGTTAATTTCTAACTGAAAAGTGAATATTGGGGTACATTTAAATATGAAATCTGTTAAACACAAAAGATCCTGGAAAATAGATATTTATGGCTAGACAAGTCCATCCCTTCAGACAACCACAGTCATATGTAGATATTCTGGCTTACTAGTCTGTTTCAGTCCTAATGGAAAAACTATAGACCAATTTGGGAACAAATAACATGAAGAGTGAAAACTGAAAATAAGAACACTCTATAAAGGCCCAACCACAGCAGCTGAAAACATGATTTTTTTGAAAATTTTAAATCTGCATATACTTTTAGAATCACACATTTCTAAAATAAAATTTGCCTTTTGCTGTTATATATGAAGCATTACTTTCCTCTATGGATATAGAGCTGGGTGATAATCAGATATTTTCACTTTACCTCTAAAGTGAAAAATGTATAAGTTTCAAGCGCTAAACACAGCTTAGCAGCATCTACAGATATTTCATTATCATGAATGTTATAACAATATCTTGACTTTTTATAATCTCATTAATAGTTTATCTTGCCTTTATTTAGAAAGAATCTTTTTAAAGACCCCAGCCTGCTCTTAGCTTAGGGACAAAAAAAAAAAAACACTAACACAAAAGAATTCTGCCTTCAACTTATTCAGTATTTTTAAGATGTATCCTTTCCCCACCTCACTAAATTCTCTCCAAAACAACAGGAAGCAGTGAAATTTGCAACAGCATACAAAGTCACATACATTGTTTCTATGTTTCTATAAAGGGTGCAATTTATCACTAATTTGCGTCAAACCTTACTGAAGTCATAAATAAAACTTAGTCGTGACTCTGGAAAGTCTGTGGTGAAAATAAAAGAGATTATATATGGCATTGTGTAATTTCTCCTCACTTAATATTCCACAAAGTAATGCTAAATTATAATATACACAAATTTCATATACCCTAATTCATCTATATGAAACTATGCACATAAACCATAAGTACTATGCAAAATTAAATATAATGGAATTGCTGATGATCTCTCCCTCAAATTTCTCACCTATAAAGTATTTGACATTATGAAATTTGTGACTTCAAAAGTGCGAGACTTGGGACTAGAGCAATAGTATAGAGGATAAGGTAGGTGCTTGCCTTGCACATAGCCAACCTGAGTTAAGTCCCTGGCATCCAACATGGTCCCCAAATCCCAGCAGTACTGATCCCTAGGCACAGAGCCAGAGATGAGCCCTGAGTGAGCACTGCTGGGTGTATCAAAAAAAAAAAAAAAGCAAGGATATTAACTTTCCTAGTAAAGTATAAGGGGCTAGTATTTCTATTTCCTTCATGGCATGTTGAGTGCTTTATATGTATTTATCAGAAAGCACGTGTCAATATATAGATACGTAAACAGTTCAAACAAAAACCAATGCAAAAATTTTCTACCATTTTCAAGAATGGAAATCATTCCTCATAATTAGAAAATTTTTTTTCAGTGTTCTATTCTTTATTTTTTAAATTTTTTATTATACCACCATGAGATATATAATTACAAAGATGTTCAAGTTTGAGTTTTCTCATACAGTGTTCCACATCCATCCCTCCACCAGTGTCCATTTCCCACCACCAATGTTCCCTGATTCCCTCCCCCTTCCCCCAGCTTGCCTCTCTGGCTCTCTCTCTCTCTCTCTCTCTCTCTCTCTCTCTCTCTCTCTCTCTCTCTCTCTCCCTCTCTCCCTCCCCTCCCTCAAGGACTTACTCCTGGCTATGAGCTCAGGCGTCACTCTTAGAAGGACTAAGGGACCATTTGTGGTGCTGAGAATCAAAGCTGGGTGATCATGTGAGCCAGTGCCTACTCACTGTACTATCTCTCAGATCTGTTTCTGGTGATTGTGATTTAGGTAATTACACACTTGAGACACCTTAGTGCAGTTTTTAATTGTATTTCTCTCATAATAGGTGATAAGGAAGATGTTTTCATGCTCATCTTTTGATGGAGTTGTCTGTTTCCTTATGATTACCTATCCCAAATATTAGTCTTTTATCAGATGTCTGGTATGTATGACTATGTTCTCCCATTGATATATTTTATTCTAATGTTTCTTTGATGTGCAGAAGCTTTTTAGTTTGAAGTAATCCAACATGTCAGCACTGCAGAGAAGCGATAAAGGAAGACCTCAAAGAGAGAAGAGCAGAAACACTGGCCGATGCAGCAGAAACCGGGAAAAGCATTCATAATGCCGACATGTCCTACCACCAACTATAAGACCAAGATGACTGCCATCCAAAATCCAAATGGATCTATCACATCTTCCAGAAAGGCAATGGAGAAGATTATCCATGACTTCTACTCAGACCTCTTTGATAGTCACATCCACCTGCTCACATACCAAATCCTGCAGGATGGATATGTCGTTCCCAATGTTCTCCCTTCTGAAATCTGACACGCCATTTCATTGGTAAAGAAGTGAACAGCACCAGGCCCAGACAAAGTTAAACCTGAACACCTAAAAAATCTGCCACCAATACTCATCAATACACTGGCTCGGCTCTTCACACGCTACGTGTCTGAATGCAAGGTGCCCTCCGAATGGAAAACCAGCAGGACAGTTCTACTGTTCAAGAAGGGAGACATCCACAACATTGGCAACTATCGCCCCATGTGCCTATTGTCCGTCATCTACAAGCTGTTCACTGAACCAGATTGGCAGAACATTAGATGAAGGACAACCATGTGAGCAAGCTGGCTTCCAAAAAGGATTCAGCACAATTGACTATATTCACACGAAACCAAGCTCATCGAGGTTTATAGGGAGTTCAACATGCCAATCTGTCTCACCTTCATTGATTTAAAGAAAGCCTTGGATTCTGTTGAAATCGAAGCAGTCATCGAAGCCCTAGTCAAACAGGGTGTTCAAATCCAATACCTAAAGTAAGCTGTATTACGGATTCACCAATAGGATCTCACCATTCTACAAGGAAGTGATCATGGATATCAAAAGAGGGGTTGGGCAGGGCGATACCATTTCACGAAAACTCTTCAGCGCCACCCTCGAGAACATCACGCAACAATTAGAATGGGAAGGAAATGGAGTGAAGATAGATGGTCGGCAACTACAACTACCTCTGCTTTGCTGATTACATTGTTCTAATAACACCAAACATTAGCCAAGTGGCACAAATGCTGGCTGATTTGGACCTAGAATGTGGAAGGATAGGTCTACAGCTGAATCTCAACAAAACTATGTTCATGAAAAATGAACTAGTTTCAGAGGCCCCATTCACTCTCAATGGAACAGACATCTCTGAATGCGGCAGTTATGTGTACCTAGGTCGAGAAGTCAACATGATGAATGACCTAAAACCTGAGCTGCGCAGGAGGAAGAGAGCTGCATGGACCACCTTCAAGAGCATCAAAGAAATAGCTAAAAGGACAAAGAACTTCTGGCTCCAGGCACATCTCTTTGACTCCACAGTTCTCCCTACATTAACATACGCCTCAGAGACCTGGGCCCTATTAAAGCAGGAAGAGCATGCTATTCGGGTCTCCCAAAGAGGAATCGAAAGAGCTATGCTTGGAATATCACACTTCACTCAAGTGAGAGAAGGAATCGGAGTTCCAACCTCCATCTTCGATCCAGAAACAGGGACGCTGTCTCGTTTGCCAGCACATCAAAAATCAGGTGGGCTGGACATGTAATGCAATTTGGAGATGACCACTGGACTAGAGCAGTTACCGACTGGATCCCATGGGACGTCAAAAAATCACGTGGCTATATTCAAAAGAGCAAGAACAACAAGTGCTGGCGTGGATGTGGAGAAAAGGGGACACTCATGCATTGTTGGTGGGAATGCCGGCTGGTACAGCCTTTCTGGAAAACAATATGGACTTTCCTCCAAAGACTAGAAATTGAACTCCCATTTGACCCAGCCATACCACTCCTGGGAATCTACCCTGGGAAACAAAAAATACGCAGCGGAAATACCATCCCTACTTTTATGTTCATAGCATATTCACAATAGCCAGAATCTGGAAGCAACCAGAGTGCCCGAAAATCGATGACTGGATAAAGAAGCTTTGGTACATCTACACAATGGAATACTATGCAGCTGTTAGGAAAAATGAAGTTATAAAATTTGCCTATAAATGGATGGACATGGAGAAGATTATGTTGAGCGAAATTAGCCAGAAGGAGAGAGACAGTACAGAATGACTGCATTTATTTGCATGGCATAAATATATATGTACATATTATGATACCAATATCCAAGGTCAAGTGAAACATATATCAGGAGGTCTTGTCAAAGGTGGAAATTATCACAAACGTGTGGGAGTCAGAGGTTAGGTAAGACAGAAAATGGAATAGTGTGCTAATCATTGTCGAGGGTACTAATGCCAACCTAGAACTGAGCATTAAATAGAGGCAAAAGGATACACATGACAACCTTTTTAATGTATGTTCTGTAATCCATAGTCTGGAAGGGAAGGAAAAGAGAAAGAGAGAGAAAGGAAAAAAAGAACCTGCCATGGAGGTGGGCTGGGGAGGAGGGGAGGGAACCAGGGACGTTGGTGGTGGGAGATGGGCACTGGTGGAGGGACGGGTGCTGGAACACTGTATGACCAAAACCCAAATATGAACTTTTTTAATTGTATATCTTTTTATTTGTATATCTCACGGTGGTATAATAAAATACTTAAAAAATCATTAAATATCAATCAACCTAGTATTTCTAGGATGAAAAAAAAATCATGTGGCTGCCCACCTACAAAATGGTCAGACTTCTTCAAGACCCTGAATGAACAAACGGTTTGAGGTTCTTCATATTTCTGAAGCAAGCAGATGCCATTGGGCTACACTGGCATGTGATAGGATCCAATGGAAATGTGACTGGCGCCTGCTTGAACAAATCTATGAATAATGGGATGTCAGGTGATCAAGTAATCCAACGTGTTTATATGTGCTTCTTTTTCCCTTGTACTGGAACCAATACTCTATATACAACAGAGAAGCCAGTATCCTGGAGTGTTTTGTCTAGGTTTTCTTGAATGAATTTTATATTTTCAGGACTACACCCAAATAGTTTTAGTTAGCTGTTGTGCATGGCTTAAAACAGTGAGACGGTTTGGTTCTGCTGCATGTGACTATTATTTACCAGACTGAAATGTCTGTTAAACATTTCATTTAACAGACGTTCCTTTCTTCATGGCTCCTTCATATAAATTAACTGTCCATATGTGAGAATTTAATTTAGGCTCATAATCCAATCCTATTAATCTGAGTGTCTATTTTTTGATTCCAATACCAGATCACCAAAACACAAATAAGTATATAAATTTAATTTAAATACCAAAATGGTATTTATTAATAATTTTATTCATATAAAATTCAAAACAGGCAAACTAAACCATTTAGGAACACATACTAAATGATCACAGTATGAGGTCCATCACCTCTGAGGGGTCCCGGAAGCAGCCAGATGAGATTCACCCACCACATTAGCAGCCATTTTCACTGTCCGAATGCTGCAGCACATCAGAGCCCGCCCAGGAGGGACGCTGACCTCAAGACCAGATTAACAAAGCAAAACCAGTTCGAGCCCAGGTAGGCAGCTCCCAGAAGCGGGAAGCACATGGGAATTCGTCAGATGGAGCTGGGGTCGCCCCTTCCCTCTCCATTTTGTCTGAGCCCGGCAGCCCCACCCAGGAGCTGCCCTCGGGTGACCAGCCATAGCATGCAGAGCCTGGGGAACTGGAACTCGGCTCTCCCCTCAGCTCAACTGACCATGAGGGCCCTCAGGAGGACAGATGGGTTTTGTGTCGTGGCCCATCACCTCTGGGGGGTCCCGGAAGCAGCGTATGAAACTCACCCACCACAGTAGTCACCATTTTCACTGTCTGGATGCTGACCATGAGGCCCTTAAGTCGCGCGGGCTGCTTGCAGCCACCACACGGTCCATCAAACTAGTGGAAACAATTATGTCCTTTAATGTATACTGCATTCTACAATGTGGAGGAAAGGTAGGCGGGAGGGAGAGATAACCTGCCAAGTAGTTGGGGTGTGGGAGGTGGGAGGGAGGTGGGGACATCGGTGTTGGGAGATGGGTTCGGGTGGAGGGATGGGTGTTGGAACACTGTAGAGTCAAAAACTCAAGCATGAGCATCTTGCAATTGTATGTTTATGTTTTGCAATTGTACATCTTGCAATTGTATGTTTAAAGGTGGTGTATCACTGTATCACTGTCTTCCCGTTCATCATCAATTTGCTCAAGCGGGCACCAGTAACATCTCTATATGTCCTGTCTCATGCTAGTAGAGCCCAAGGGCATCTCCAGGAACATAAAGAGCCTCAAACCATTCCATGAGGTCATGGGAATGAGGTCTATAATTGTTACTGGTATTTGGCATATCAAATATGACACAGGTAGCTTGCCAGGCTCTGCCATGTGGGTGGCATACTCTTGTAGTCACCTCTAAATCCAGCATTTATTGATGAACGGTGCAGCTGCAAGTGGTCGCGCAATCTGGGCTGTGATAGGCTCATCTGCTGGGTGGAGTTCTGACAAGAGGGAAGTCCAGATGTGGAAAATGGCAGCCCTCATGGAGTGGGGGTCGGTCATCTGGCTTGTTGCGAGGCTCTGGGCCGGATTTAAAGTGGTGTAATAAAATTTAAAAAATAAATTTAAAAAACTTAAAAATTATATTTGAGATATAAAATATGTAAATATATTATAAAATATAATTTACATCTTATAGAAAAAAATGATAACAGTATGAGCAAAAGTCAGGAAGTTGATTGATATTGAAAGGACATGGAAATGAGAAATGAAGGCTCTAACTAGAAGTGGATATGATAAAGGAAGGGCTCTAACAAGAATTGGACCTGAGAAAGGAAGGGCTCTAGCCAGAAGTGGATATGAGAAAGGAAGGACTCTAACCAGAAGTGGACCTGAGAAAGGAAGGGCTCTAACCAGAAGCGGACATGAGAAAGAAAGGGCTCTAGCTGAAGTGGAAATGAGAAAGGAAGGGCTCTAACCAGACGTGGAAATGAGAAAGGAAGGGATATAACCAGAAGTGGACATGAGAAAGGAAGGGCTCTAACCATAAGTGGACATAAGAAAGGAAGGGCTCTAACTGAAGTGGAAATGAGAAAGGAAGGGCTCTAGCCAGCAGTGGACATGAGAAAGGAAGGGCTCTAACCGGAAGTGGACAGGAGAAAGGAAGGGCTCTAACTGGAAGTGGGCATGAGAAAGGAAGGGCTCTAACTGGAAGTGGACATGAGAAAGGAAGGGCTCTAACCGGAAGTGGACATGAGAAAGGAAGGGCTCTACTAGGAAAAAGCATGCAGGTGGCTCACAGGGTGCTGACAATTTGTATTTATTTTCCTGGCTGATTGCTATGGGTTTATTTTATAAATCTGTTCTACATCTCTAGAGAAGATTACAATAAAAAACTTTTATTTTTAATTTTCTATGAGAGATGGTCACCTTCTAACTATTTTATCATCTGTTGTAAAAGCAAATATTATAAATATATGACACAAACTATTGTATAGTCAACTAAGTCATTACTTTCATCACTTTCAAAAGTATTAAAATATAAAATGAAGTATAAATATATTTTGACAATTTTTACCAAAAAGTCAAAATAATATGACTGTAACAACAAACATTTGAATCATGACTTTTAAATACCTAATGATTCATTCCATTACCATAGTATTAAAATTCAAAGGATAATATTCAAAAAAAATCTAAATTACTCCAAGATCTCATATAAACTATAATATATAAGCTATATTTCCATTCGAGTATTTAACCATTTGTTGAACAATTCAATTCTAATTGCAATTGCTCCATGTATAGTGGTAGTATGGTGGTAATACATATTTGACTTGCCTGCGACCAACCTGGGTTTGATCCCTGGTATCCCATATGGTCTCTTGAGCATTGCCAGGAGTAATTCATGAGTGCAGAAACAGGAGTAACCCCTGAATACTGCTTTCTGTGGCCCCCAAAACCAACAAAAGTGAAGAAAGAAATCAGCTCTCCAATTTTTCTTTCTATTGTACATTAATGGGAAATTTCATATCATGATTATACTACATTTTAGTGTTCTATATAAAAAATACAGAAACATTACCAAAATAAATTTATAATATTAGTAGTATGACAAACGTAACAAAAAAAAATCTGGAAGATACAGCAGAAGCCGGGAAAAGCATTCGCAACGCCCACCTGTCCTTCGCCAACTATAAGACCAAGATGACTGCCCTCCAACACCCTGATGGATCTATCACATCTTCCAGAAAGGCAATGGAGATTATCCATGACTTCTACTGAGATCTTTTTGATAGCTACATCCACCTGCCCACATACCAAATTCCGCAGGATGGATATGTCATTCCCAATGTTCACCCTTCTGAAATCTGACAAGCCATTTCATCGGTAAAGAAGGGAACAGCACCAAGCCCAGACAAAGTCAGACCCGAACACTTGAAGAATCTGCCGTCAGTACTCATTGATACACTAGCTCGGCTCTTCACACGCTACCTGTCTGAATGCAAGGTGCCCTCCCAAAGGAAAACCAGCAGGACAGTTCTACTGTTCAAGAAGGGAGACATCCACGACATTGGCAACTATCGCCCCATCTGCATGTTGTCCATCATCTACAAGCTGTTCACCTGAACAGGATCATCCTGAACAGGATCGGCAGAACGTAAGATGCAGGACAACCATGCGAGCAAGCTGGCTTCTGGAAAGGATTCAGCACAATCGACCATATTCACACGGTAACCAAGCTCATTGAGGTTTGTAGGGAGTTCAAGATGGCACTCTGTCTCACTTTCATTGATTTAAAGAAAGTCTTTGATTCTGTGGAGACTGAAGCAGTCACCAAAGTCCTAGCCAAACAGAGCATTCAAACCCAATACATCAAGATCCTTCGTGAGCTGTACTATGGATTCACCAATAGGATCTCACCATTCTACAAAGAAGTAGTCACTGAAGTCAAAAGAGGGGTTAGACAGGGTGATACCATTTCACCAAAATTCTTCAGCCCCACCCTCAAGAACATCATGCGACAATTAGAATGGGAAGGGATAGGAGTGAAGATAGACTGTCGGCAACAATATCACCTCCATTTCGCTGATGACATTGTTCTAATAACACCAAACATTAGCCAAGCGGCTCAAATGCTGGCTGACTTTGACCGAGAATGTGGAAAGATAGGTCTACAGATGAATCTCAGCAAAACTATGTTCATGAAAAATGAACTAGTTCCAGAGACCCCATTCACTCTCAATGGAACAGACATCTCTGAATGCAGCAGTTATGTGTACCTAGGTCGAGAACTCAGCATGATCAATGACTTAAAACCTGAGCTGCGCAGGAGGAAAAGAGCTGCATGGAATGCCTTCAAAAGCATCGAAGAAATAGCAAAAGAGACAAAGAACCTCCAGTTCTGGGCACATCTCTTCGACTCTACAGTTCTCCCTGCATTAACATGTGCCTCAGAGACCTGGGCCCTACGAAAGCAGGATGAGAATGCTACTCGCGTCTCCCAGAGAGGAATTGAAAGTGCTATGCTTGAAATATCACGCCTCACTCAAGTGAGAGAAGGAATCTGGAGTTCCAACCTCCATCGCTATTCCAGAATCAGGGATGCTGTCTCCTTTTCCAAGGCATTGAAAATCAGATGGGCTGGACATGTAATGCGATTTGGAGACGACTGCTGGACTAGAGTCGTTACTGACAGGATCCCACGGGATGTCAAAAGATCACATGGCCGCCCACCTACAAGATGGTCAGACTTCTTCTTCAAGACCCTGAATGAACGGTTTGAGGTTCTTCGTATTCCTGAAGCATCCAGATGCCATTGGGCTACACTGGCACGTAATAGGTTCAAATGGAAATGCTACTGCCACCTGCTCGAGCAAATCGATAAATAACGGGATGTCAAGTGATCAAGTGTTCAACAAACATAACAGAAGTGAAACTTTCATTAAATAAAATTTTAGATCACTGATACTACAAACAATATATGCAATTTGGGTGTTGAGTATATATTTTTAAATCCTGACTTTCAAACAAACTGAACATGTAGTTTGCGGTAAAATCTTGAACACTGACCACCTTTTTTTTTTAATTTGCTTTGTTGAGTCACACCTGGCAATGCTCAGGGGTTTCCCCTGGATCTGCACTCAGGAATTACTCCTAGCGGTGCTCAGGGGTCCATATGGGATGCTGGGGATCGACCTGGGCCGGCATGGCCAGCCAGGTGCAAGGCAAACGCCCTACCCGCTGGACTATCACTCCAGCCAACACTGAGCACCTTTAGTCACTACAGCAGGGGTGGACTACAAAGAGTTGTTAAATAGAATAAAGCTCTTAACATTTTCTACATGTTATATCATTATACAAAATTCCATAGTATTGTGTTAAATTTAGTTTACCTATAAAACAGACACTCAATTAAAGTTAGTTAACTATGTGCTCAACATGTTACTGCGAAATGACAAATGTTCAAAGGTTTTACTGTCTCTGAAACTGCATTTTTCATCTTTTCCAAGATAAAATGCTTGGCAAAGCACTGTTACCTCAAGTGCACTGGTGTGATTAAATTAGATGTGACTTGCTACTATATGCACAATCTAGCTCCTCTTAGATGTAATAATTATTAATGGAATACGGGTTTCACAGGAGTATGACCCTGGCATAAAAATGTGGTTTTTGAACCTCTGTGACATGTCAGCAGACATGACTCATTCAAAAATACTGCCCCCTTATCCCAGCTAGGTCAATAGTAACAGCACAGCAATACTGCTACAAGCAAAGCAGAAGGAGATAAAAACTCATTAGAGGTTTACTTCATCAGAAACTCAGATGACCAATGTAAATTCCAATAGCAATTCAACATGTCACGCGGGCATCCATACAATTACAGAGCTGAGATATAACTATGAGAAAACTGTCATTTGACCATAATACAAATTAGTCCCGTTAAGAACAAAGCAGGATTAGAACTGCAGAGAAAGAGAGTCAGAGATACAGAGAAAGACAAAGAGAGAAGATGAGGAAATATAAATAGGCATTTTGAATGCCTTAAGAAATTCCATCTAGGGGCTGGAGCGATAGTCCAGTATGTAGGGAGTTTGCCCTTGCATGCGGCCGACCCAGGTTCAATTCCCGGCATCCCATATGGTCCCCCAAGCAGTACCAGGAGTGATTCCTGAGCAAAGAGCCAGGAGAAGCCCTTGAGCATTGCTGGGTGTGACCCAAAATGCAAAAAAAAAAAAAAAAAAGAAAAGAAAAGAAATTCCATCTATTGGGTGACATGGAAACCCAATTTTGTCAACACTTCTAATTGCGATTATGGTGGATTGGTGGATGTTTTAGAAAAGATAATGTCACATATACTATTAGCACTTGATTCATTATATTACTGAACACATGAGGAACTGTGGTATCAGTTCATTTTTATTCACCTGACAGCCTGTAAGCTCACCAGAGTGAACAGGGCCCACCAGTCAAGGAGTTCCTGAAACAGAAATGCCTCCAGAGCTCCAGTGGGTGATCATTCACAGAGCTTTATCTCGGTCTCTTAGAGCTGCTAGGTACTATTCTAGTGAGTGGGACAAGAATAGCAAGAAAACAGACTGGGAGAAAAAAAGTTTCGACATCCAAGAGTGTCCATTCCTCATCTAGGAAAATCTGGGAGTCAGTAATAAGAGACAGACATTCTATACAACAGTGTAAGCTCAATTCCATTATACATAGCATCTGGTACAAACTAGGGGCTACAAAAAACAATTTCCTGTTATTCTTAGTTGTCTTCATTGTAGCAGCCATTGGATTGTATTTACAAATTAAAACATATTTGTTATATACATATATAAGCACTCAAGAAAAATAGGCTTAAAAATATTTATAAGCTGGAGATGCATTTCAGCAGCCCAATGGTACAGTGCTTACTTTGCATGTGTGAGGCTCTGGTTCAACTCAAGCCTCAGCAACCCCCCCCCACACACACATAGACAGACACACACACACACACACACCACATTCACTTGTCCCCAAAGACCACCACGTGTGGTCGTAGTATGTGCATCTGTACAGACTCAAAGAGCACAGTGCCCTGATCCATGCTCAGAACCACCTGTCAGCTGACCAAGAACCACAGTAGTGGTACCGTAAAAATTATCAAGCATGAGTTTCACTATGTATATTGCTGTTAGCAGCAACCAGGGGTAATGCAGCCAATAAAGTGTATTTACTTTGTCCCTTGACTCTTTCTTTAGAAGAAAAATAAAGCAATATCTTGTGTCTTCATTGCCCTAATTCAGGAAAATCTGGTCATTTTACAGTTTCAGCTCATTAGAAGCAGTGATCTTCATCTTAATGCATGTATGTTGCAAACAGGACCTACACCCTCTAAGGAGTCTGACTGTTCACTTGGAATCACTGAGTCCTACTTTCTCTCTAGGTTTCTTGTGTTCTAAAAGACCTCTGAATTATTTAATAATTTTAAACTCCCTCTCCGAATTAAATGTTATTTTTGATATTTATTCTAAAAATAATACAGTTATTTTACAGAAACTATAATTATCATATTTTATATAAAATGTGTTTCTCTAATATTTTCCTTCTTTACCTTCCATGTATGTAGAGAATGATGAATGAGATAAAGATGTGTGCTTTGCAGTTACACATAGAAAAAGAGCTTGTGAAAACAGTACTACTATTTTGTGGGGTGGTTGTAGCAGCAAACTATTTTATTTCATTATATATGCTGTAAAACAAGGGTTTAGGTTTTAGGTCATACATTTTTTTCTAGCTGATTTAACCTGAGTTGTTAACTAGGAGTTAGGAAAACAGTAGTTTGAAAAAAAAATCATTGCAGGACCAGAAAAACGGGCTTCAGGGTAGACTCTTACAATGAGTTTAGAAAAAGACAGAACTGTCTCCCATGGAACTATCATGGCAATTCCTACCCTTCCAGGCGCATGGATCTGGAGGCACAAATGCCCCTACTTCAATGATCTCAAGACACTAATTGACTAGAATGCCCCTACTTCAATGATCTCAAGACACTAAATGACTAACCACGTATAGAAAGCTTTAAGAGAAAAATAAAACTCTTCAACTCACTTGCCAAAATCAACAACATTGCTCCCATTTTACTTTTGTTGTCTAGAATGGAAATCACACTCACGATTTAAAAATACTTAAAGAAGATTGTAAATCACCCTGCCTTCCAACTGTTGATATCAGAGACCTGTGAGATAGTATAGGAGGCAAACTTTTGCCTTGAATCCAACTGACCCAGGTTCTATAAGCAGAAAACTGTATGGTCCCTTGAATACTGCTAGGATTGATCCCTGTGCACATAATATGAGTAAACCCTGAGTGTTGGATGACAGGCTTGACTAGCTTGGGAGCTTTGTTCATGGCTTAATCTATTTACATGTTCTTAAGCCAAGGTTCAGTCTAATGAGATCTCTCTTCTATGTAAACACTGATAGAGGGTGTGGCAGTTACAGAAGTTATTGACTCTGAATAAATTCTGACTTATTATACATCTACTAAGACTTCTATGTTACCTAGATTGGGCACAGCTCCTCTTTATATCCACTGCACCCAGCGTGGAGCAGTTAGAATTTACCAGGAGACTACCACCCTGGCAGACTATCTTTAAGATTATAGGAAGGATCATACTAGTTTGCCCTCAAGCAGGCGAGTGTGACCCTTTCAGTATTTCAAGAACAAGATACTCAGAATCACCCTGGTGCAGATAATGAATAAGAAGGACCTTGTGGGTACCATCTAGATTACATAAAGCCCATGAAATTAAGATGCATTCCTTTATACCAGCCCCTCGCTCCAGTGTTTTATATAAGAGATCATCTCTGAAGAAGGGATGAGTCCTTGTCATCACTTGATCACTTGATCACTTGAATCCTGTTATTCATCGATTTGCTCGAGCGGGCACCAGTAACATTTCCATTGGATCCAATCACGTGCCAATGTAGCCCAATGGCATCTGGTGGATTCAGGAATATGAAGAGCCTCAAACCGTTCCTTCAGGGTCTTAACAAGGAAGTATGACCATCTTGTAGGTGGGCGGCCACGTGATCTTTTGACATCCCATGGGATCCAGTCGGTAAAGGCTCTAGTCCAGCGGTTGTCTCCAAATCGCATTACATGTCCAGCCCATCTGATTTTCGAAGCCTTGGCAAACGAAATAGAGTCCCTGATTCTGGAATAGCAACAGAGGTCAGAACTCCAGATTCCTTCACTCACTCACTTGAGTGAGACGTGATATTCCAAGCATAGCTCTTTCAATTCCTCTCTGGGAGACCCGAATAGCATTCTCATCCTGCTTTCGTACGGCCCAGGTCTCTGAGGCGTATGTTAATGCAGGGAGAATGGTGGAGTCGAAGATATGAGCCCGGAGCCGGAGGTTCCTTGTCCTTTTAGCTATTTCTTCAATGCCTTTGAAGGCGGTCCATGCAGCTCTCTTCCTCCTGCGCAGCTCAGGTTTTAGGTTGTTCATCATGTTGACTTCTCGACCTAGGTACACATAACTGCTGCATTCACAGATGTTTGTTCCATTGAGAGTGAATGGGGCATCAGGAACTAGTTCATTTTTCATGAATATAGTTTTCTTCAGATTCAGCTGTAGACCTATCTTTCCACATTCTCGGTCAAAGTCAGCCAGCATTTGTGCCGCTTGGCTAATGTTTGGTGCTATTAGAACGATGTCATCAGCAAAGCAGAGGTGGTGTAGTTGCAGACCATCTATCTTCACTCCCATTCCTTCCCATTCTAATTGCCGCATGATGTTCTCGAGGGTGGTGCTTGAAGAGTTTTGGTGAAATGGTATCACCCCGTCGAACCCCTATTTTGACATCAATGATCACTTCTTTGCAGAATGGTGAGATCCTGGTGGTGAATCCATAATACAGCTCACGAAGGATCTTGATGTATTGGGTTTGAACTCCCTGTTTGGCTAGGGCTTCGATGACCACTTTAGTCTCCACAGAATCAAAGGCTTTCTAAATCAAGGAACGTGAGACAGAGCGGCATCTTGTACTCCCTACAAACCTCGATGAGCTTGGTTACTGTGTGGATATGGTCGATTGTGCTGAATCCTTTCCGGAAGCCTGCTTGCTCGCATGGTTGTCCTTCATCTAGTGTTCTGCTAATCCTGTTCAGGATGACTCGTGTAAACAGCTTGTAGATGACGGACAACAGGCAGATGGGGCGATAGTTGCTGATGTCGTGAATGTCTCCCTTCTTGAACAGTAGAACTGTCCTGCTGGTTTTCCATTGGGAGGGCACCTTGCATTTGGACAGGTAGCATGTGAAGAGCCAAGCTAGTGTATTGATGAGTACCGACGGCAGATTCTTCAGGTGTTTGGGTCTGACTTTGTCTGGGCCTGGTGCTGTTCCCTTATTTACCGACAAGATGGCATGTCGGATTTCAGAAGGGAGAACGTTGGGAATGACATATTCATCCTGTGGAATTTGGTATGTGGGCAGGTGGATGTGGCTATCAAAGAGATTTGAGTAGAAGTCCTGGATAATCTTCTCCATTGCCTTTCTGGAAGATGTGATAGATCCATCAGGGCATCGGAGGGCCATCTTGGTCTTATAGTTGGCGAAGGACAGGCGGGCAGTGCGAATGCTTTTCCCGGCTTCTGCTGCATCTTCCAGTATTTCTGCTCTTCTGTCTTTGAGGTCTTCTTTTATCATTTCTCTGCACCGTTTAGCAAGCTTGTACGTTAGCATTTGGTCTCCTGAAGCTCGCGCCTTGCCACGTTGGCGAATGAGCTTGAGAGTTTCTGAAGACAAGCGTCTTTTTTGTGTCTTTCTCTCTTCGGCATTCTTTGCACAATCATGGAGGTGCTGAACCAGTCGGTTGTATTCTTCATCGATGTCATCAATGACGGTATCTTCCCGTGTTGCTGCAATGGTGCCAAAGAGTTCCCAGTTGGTGGTCGTTCTGGGAGTTCTCTTCTTAAACTTTGCAGCCTTTTCTCCCCATTGCGGGAAGTAGAATTTTGCGAGGAGACGGTGGTCCGGTCCTGTTTGAAATTTGGGGACGACAGCAACATCGGTCAGACAAAACCGTCGATTGAAGATGATATGGTCAATTTCATTGTGGAACTGTCCACCAGGAGATTCCCATGTCCAACGTTTCGCTTCAGCCTTCTGAAACTGTGAGTTCCCATGAATGGTTTTGGTGGACATGATGAACTCAGATAGTCTCTCACCCTGTTCGTTCCATTCTAGGCCATGGGTCCCAATGTGGAGTTCTTCAGCCAATCTTCTCAGTCCTATCTTGGCATTAAAATCACCGACTATGATCTTGTAGAAGGTGTGATCTTTTTTATAGAACTCCTCCAATTCCATGTAGAATTTCTCAATTTCATCTTCTTTGTATGTGGATGTTGGTACATAGACAATGAAGATAGAAATTGCTGGCAGTGGGCCACATCTCCTCAAGTGTAGTCGCCCTATTCGGTTTGTTAGGCATTCAAATGAATCAATGTTGACAGCCATGTTCGTGTTGACAAGGACACCAATGCCACCGTCGCCTCTTTCGTCACATATTCCAGGGAACAATTCTTCTCCAGTGTCAAATACAGCATGATGCGACTGGCGCCTCCTCGTCTCAGTCAGACCAATAATGTCGTACTTGATCTTTTTGCGTTTGCAGCATCAGATCCTCAATATATGCTTCCGATGCCAGCGTACATGCATTGAAAGTACAGACAGTCATTTTAGTCCTTCTTCGTTTTGGCAGCCTAGGATGGCCGTGAAATTTTATCAGGCACTGCTTGTTCGCCTTTCTTACTGCTGCCATATTAAGGGCTCTTTCAGGGTCAGGAAAATAAACATTTTTGTTACTGGTTTTGGCATATCGAACACGCATCAGACAGCTTGCCAGGCTCTGCCATGCATGTGCTATATTCTCATTACTTTGTGGGGCTCTCTCAGAGGGGTGGGTAGAATATTTTTGGTAATTTGGAGGTAAATCGCGACCGCTGATTTCCAACGGAGAAAGCTGGTTTCTGCTCTGCCGGGTGTACCTGTGTCTTAGGCTCAAGCATTCCTGGTCTTGAAATACTCTCCTCTGAAGGGCAGGTCTCTGCAGGGTGGGTCCTTGTAGGCTGGGTTTCTACAAGCCAGGGCTGGAGCCTGGATTAATCTGTGGGCTGGAGACTGGATTAATATGCTGGGTGGAGATCTTACCAGCTGCAGAGTGTGGATTGTGAAGATCGCTGCCAGCAAGTCGTTTTCATACTCCTTTGTTTATACCTATAATAGGGTGTGGCATCACCCTTCTTTACTCTTCTACTATCTAGAAGCTGTTTAGGGTTCTTTGTTGACAGGACCCTCCCTGTCAACAGTTAGAACTACTTTGGTGTATATAAGGGGACTAACTTGAGGCACTCGCCCCATTTTTGGGTAGGTCTCCTCTTTGGTAAAACTCCTCTCTCTCTCTTTGGTGGGAGACTTGAACTCTCATATATGGTCTAAGTTCTGACCAGAGCTAGAGTTCTTTCATTATATTGGATTGTGGTGGTAGAGCTTTTGCACTATTAAAAGCCCTTTGGAACTGTGCCGGACTCATGAGCTTTCATCCATTCCCCGGTGGCCTTGGAGGTAGAAGATAACTTCTGTCCTGATACTGTTGGGGACCCCAGCGGCTCCCTGACTCCTGAGCACCATTCGGTGTGGCCCAAGAAACACACAAACACAAAATGGTTGGTATTAAAGCAAGGCTATAACCAATACTAATATTCAATTAATATTCCAAGCTTCCTACCTACATTCTAGCTCTCTAAATTTCATTGTTTTTAATTAACACGGAAGGCCCATAATTAACTCCAAGGTCCACAATGAAATAATGTTTCCTCTCTAGCTTGCTTCCTTTCTGATTTTGGTGTCTGCCAACTTGTACAGAGAGCACATTGTGTTAGCTACCATCTGTTTAAATAACCCACATCTCAGAGATTTCATGCTGAAAGTGTCTCAGAAAACCTTTTGGTTTTGAGATCTAGGTCAATCAGCCTAGAATTTAACAGAACAGTTGGCTTCTCTATAGAAATAACTTTAAAATTTGGAGGTGTTCATTTTCTTTGCCACATTCTTCATCATTTGCATACATTTTAATTATAATAAGACAGCACTGCATATAGGAAGAGATGAGCATTAGAGATAAATTTAAGTAGGTAATGTAACTGGCAGACCTATTTCCAGTTTCAAAGAAACAAAATAATTTAAACTACTGAAGTATTTTTTCTGCCTTATAAGACACAATGTTTCCCCAATATTTTAAAAACGCTTCTTTATATCAAGCCTATAATTTGCAGAGCTGATTTTTTAAATCAAAAAAGCTACGAATATTATCTGATAAACTACCAGAAGTATAAAAGCTTGCTCAATATCAAAATGCACCCTTTTGCTGAGCTGTCTGGGAAATGTTCTTATTCCATTAGCAAACCAAAATCAGATACAGAATACATTTTGAGGAATGTCCTTGAGCCTTGTAATGGTTTTGTTTACAAGCTGCCCACAGAAAATTGATCATTTGCTTCCATATTCCCTCTCCCCACCAGTAATCCGAATTCTTTCTTTATTATACTCCCCATCTATATGACACATTCAATCTATTACCAATTAAATTTAGTTCGGGTGGTTCTATCATTCATTCAATTTAGCCATTCCTGATCACAAACAAGCATTCAGATCAAATTTATGGAGGATCTAAGTGCCGGACAGCAGTAGGCACGAGAATAGGTATCACATAATTCTCACCCTCAGAGAACCCAAAACTTACTGGAGAATGCACACAGGCAACAAATACTTATTTGCATACTCAGGTACATGCTCGCATGTATACTGAAAGCAAAAAATACAATAATGTTCCATACATGCAGCACAGAAGAGAGAGTTCTTTGGAAGCTTCAAAGGTAACAATGGGAGTCAGCATTTGCTTAGTAATTACACTTTGAACTGTGACCACCAATTATTTCAAACATATGAAGAAAAATAACTTTCAGAGAAAATTTTCCCTCCTCCCTGTTCCCTCCTTCTTGGTGTGTTTATCTTTCAGCATGTAGCATCTGGCTTTCTCTCTAGATGATATGATGGCTCAGGGCTGAAGTTGATTGGCAGACAAGCAAAGAACTGCAAAAGTGGTTAGAGTTACTATGGTAACAGAGCTCCTGATCCCAAGCAGCTCAGTCAGTCAGGGTGTGTCTACTGAACTCAGTCACTGGCCTGGGAAGCTGGGTCTTACCCCAGCAGGTTCCATAATTCTACCCTTTCCTCTACTACACAGAAAATCCATGTCTAACATCAAACATGTGTCAAAAGGGAATGTAGGGTGAAAACTTGATTTATTTCAAGTAAGAGATACAATTCATCTCTCTAAACGTTAGCTCTAAGGTTGCTATAAGGAGGGTAACGGCTGCTGGGATGCTAACTCTTGAGTGCCAGCTTCATCCACAGGTATGATTTGGGAACCACTGACTACAGTATTCACTGAGGATTATCTTCAGAGGCTGTACAAAGGCACTACTACCTACTCAAGGCCTTTATAATACTCTCTGGAACTCTCTAGTGTATATCTCTCCATGAAAAATGCTGTGTGTATGCACACTTTAAATATCCAATAACTACTTTTATTGGGGTTGGGGTATCAGGCACATGCTGCAGTGCTCGAGGTTTACTCCTGGCTCTGTGCTCAGAGTTTACTACCGGTCAGACTTGGGAGAAATATACATGGTGCCTGGGATCGAGCATACCTGGGATCAGTGGCATGCAGCGCAAGCTCCTAACCTGCTGTACTGTCTCTCCAGGTCCTGACAGTATTTTAAACCATCCTCTTTTTGCCTTGCTCTCATGTCTTAGAAAGTAAAGACTTGAGTGATTTCTTAGGCAGAGGCCCAGTTTAAGATGCCTGATAAGTTGTACTGAGAAAATAATTATAAATACTTCACTTGTATCACGTCTTCCCGTTGTTCATTGATTTGCTTGAGCAGGCGCCAGTAATGTCTCCATTCATTGAGAATGAGGTTCATTATTGTTACTGTTTTTGGCATACGAATACACCACGGGTTAGCTTGCCAGGCTCTGCCATGGCTCTGAGTTCATTATTAAAAAAATATTTCATTCAAGGCCAGAGCGAGTAGTACCTTGCATGTGGCCAATCCCCCTGGCATCCCATACAGTCCCCTGAAACATCAATAAGTGATCCCTGAGCACAGAGCCAGGACTAAGCCTTGAGACACTGCCAGGTATGCTACCCTCAAAAATCATTCTATTCAGCTCTACAAAATCTACAAAATGCACTTATCTGGATTTGAATCAGCAAATTGTTCCCATTCAGAGCGGGGCTCAAACAGTGCCTGAAGTAGACAAGGAGCCACGAAGCTATAGCGCAGCAAACAGTGCACAGCACTGCCATTAGTACCACGTGCAGAACAAAGGGCAAAAGACCAGCTCGTGTGACCTTAACATCACAACTGGGCAAAACAGAGCATGCCAAAAAATCACCTATGTGCTAGGAGTACTCGTGCAGTAATGGAAGCATTATTACAACCACTGAAACCTAAAAGGAATAGAGCAGTTGATCCTTTAAGTTTAAAACAGTAGACTTCATCATATAATAGGTTTTGTCTCTTTTTCCAAGATACACCATTCCCCAAATCATAAGCTATTATTTTACAAGGGAGCAAATGTTGCCTCTGACCATACAAACTCAATCATCATTAGGTTCACAGTTTATATGTGTATGTATTCTCACATTCTCACAACACATTCCAGATTCTCACCACTAAAAAGCAGATTATAATCAGTTGATACTCTAATCAACAATATAAATAGTAGTATTATAAAATATATTAAATAGTATGCACATAGAAAGCAAGTTGAAAGAAAATTGTGTAATATGAACTTAAAGAATAAAAATTCACTATCAATCAGTTCTTAAAGATCCATTATTTACGTATGCTACGAAGATGGTCAATATAAAATATATATTGATGACAAGTTAATGCTAAATTTGGAAATCCTTTTATCAGTTTCTGAAATTTATGTTTCCTTACACCAAAATTAAAGTCACTGTGGATCTTATAATGGAATAACTTCAAAGTATGCTGAAATCACAACAAGCAAATGGCAAAGTGACATACTACCTTTAGGCCAGGTAAATCACTGCAGGGAGTCTCTGTGATGTATCGTGCTCCTAATGCATTATGTGGGTCAGCAACTACACCACCTCCACTTCTGCTGATGACAATGTTCTAATAACACCAAACATTAGCCAAGCGGCTCAAATGCTGGCTGACTTTGACCGAGAATGTGGAAAGATAGGTCTACAGCTGAATCTGAACAAAACTATGTTCACAAAAAAAATGAACTAATTCCAGAGGCCCCATTCACTCTCAAAAGAACAGACATCTCTGAATGCAGCAGTTATGTGTACCTTCATCGAGAACCCAAAATGATGAACGACCTAAAACCTGAGGCTGTGCAGGAGGAAGAGAGCTGCACGGAATGCCTTCAGAAGCATCGAATAAATAGCTAAAAGGACAAAGAACCTCCGGCTCTGGGCACATCTCTTTGACTCCACTTTTCTCCCTGCATTAACATATGCCTCAGAGACCTGGGCTCTACGAAAGCAGGATGAGAATGCTACTCGGTCTCCCAGAGAGGAATTGAAAGTGCTATGCTTGAAATATCACGCCTCACTCAAGTGAGAGAAGGAATCTGGAGTTCCAACCTCCATCGCTATTCCAGAATCAGGGATGCTGTCTCCTTTGCCAAGGCATTGAAAATCAGATGGGCTGGA
>JAJIBD010011525.1:0-18019 GCA_021461705.1 Cryptotis parvus | reverse complement strand
ATCTTCATTTCATTAAGTTTTTTTACTATATCCCACCACTGCTTTCGGGCTTGGAGGGTGTCTTCTGAAAGTCGAATGGATGCTCCTTTGTATACAATTTCCTTCTTTGATCTTGCTGCCTGAAGAATTATGTCTCTGTCTATGGCATCCATTACTTTGACTAGGATGTGTCTTGGGGTCTTTCTATTGGGGTCTCTTCCTTGCTGGTACGCGGCCAGGCTTCTTGGATCTGGATGCCTTTGTTCTTTAACTCGGGAACTTTTCAGCCAGGATGTTTTTAACTGTTTTAATTTCCTTGGGCTTACTTTCCTGTCCCTCTGGGACTCGGATAATTCTTATATTGTTCCGCCTAACTTCATCCCATTGTTCTCTGTTCCGTTGTTGATCCATTTTCCGGTCTTTGTCCATCTTATGTAGTTCTCTGAGTGCTTTCTGCAGCTCATCTTCAGTCTCATTGATTCTCTCTTCCACTGCTGTCATCCTACTGTTGAGAGCCCCTATTGTATTTTTTCATTTCATCTACTGAGTTTTTAAGCGATGATATTTCTATTTGCATGGTTCTCATTTTCTGCTCTCCATTTCCCCCGTAATTTATTGACTGCCCTTTCAATTGCTTCGCTTATGTTCTCCTGTATTTTATTGGACATCTGCTCCATTTTTCATTGAGCTCCTTAAACATCCTACCAATTTCGTCCTCTAAATTCATTGTCAGAGAGATCTTGCACATCTGTATTCTTTTTCGAGTCATCAGGGTCGATTCCTTCATCTGTTCTTCGAGCTGGGGATCTGCGTTTTTTCCCCATGGTGTTGTGGGTGTTCAGGGATAGATTCCTCTAGTGTGCTGTTTCTTTTTTTCTTGAGGGTATTACCTTCTCTTGGTGTTGAATTTCCTAGTTTTTGTATTAATAAGCCGCCGCGTGTGGCCACCCGCCCAGCCAGCTGCACACCCCAGGGAGTATGTCTGAGGCAGAGACAGGCTGGTGTGAGAGTTCAAAATGTCTGTTTACTTCCGCCATCATGCTACTCAGTTGATCATAGGAGTGGCCAAGTGACATGCTTTGGTCAATGTAATGTTGGTGGAAGTGACATGTATCATTTCCTAACAAACGCTTTATGAGCTGTCTTATAGTTTTCCGTATCTCTGCTCTTTCTCCCCCTAAGGCAGGCCAAGTTCTAGATGAAGTGATTCTATCTGGGAGTGAAGGTGATAGAAATGGATAGAGTCTCAGCTGAATTATACTGAACATGTCATATGAAGAGGAAATCTACTTTTTCTTGTCAACTACTAAAATTTTGAAGTAGCCTTGGCACAACTTAGACTTAATTGACTAATACTGGATCTTTAAAATACTTTAAACTTGTGGTCCCTAATTTTGGTTGATTATAAAATGTAACATGGTGCATACTAATCTTAAAAACTCTTAATTGAACTCAGTAAGTTTGGAACAGAAAGAATCTTTATTTGAAATATTCCTGGTCGACTCTAATGATCTTATTCTTTAAACCCAATAATTTTACTTATTTTAAAGTTAAAAGAAGACTGAGTATGAAAGTTATCATTTTAACTAATTTATTAGTTAAAATGTAGGTCAGAGTTTGAGTTATTTATAAAGCAATTTTTCCTAAAGTACTACTAAGTAAGTGGATTGTGCACATGAGTAAGGGAAAATCCAAAATTAGCTTATCCAAATTAACAAGGTTTAATTGCATGTCATATATAGGCCATCTGGGTTCAAACCTAATAAAAATTATAAATGTGGCCTCCTTTGTAAGAGGCCAGAATGACAGAATACAGAACTTTAATAAGTAAATTTGTTTCACAGATAACATCCAGAGAGGTAAAATTTTTATTCTTGCTATTAAGACATTGTGAGTATGAATAAATAAATAAGATATGAGTGCACAGAGGAATTTGTCATGGTGAGCAGGAAATCAAGATCAAGATACTTCAAGGGCATCTCGTGACATTTTCAACATTGCCCTGACAGCAATATTCAATTCTGTGGTCTGGACCCCTTGTATGTTCATACTATAGAAATTAACTTCTGTAGTTTGATACTAACTTTTACTTAGTATGTACTCTGGAGAAGGCATATAAAAGATGCCTTGTTCTACAAGCTTCTTCGTGGGGAGAGAGGGTGAGGTAAACATTGGCTCACATATAATGATCAGATAATGCAGAACACAATAACTCTAATAGGAGAAAACCCTACACATTGACTTACTTTCCTCCTGGGATCTACAGCTGCCAGAGGTCTTCTGTCTGCCTGGACTCACACTGGCCCAAGTAGGCTCCCAAATTGGGAATTCCTCTAGAACACAGGCCTCTAGCTCGAATGGCGGAACCCGGGTGCTGACCTTCACTCTGTTCCTACCACTCATTCCAGTTCTGGCTGTTAGCTCAGGACACCACCATTTGACCAGATACAGTCTCCATGAGGTGCCAGGGATAGATCCTGGGTTAGCCACATGCAAGGCAGTTGCCTTATCCACTGCACTATCTTTCCAGCCCCGTATGTTTTATTTTTTATATGTCTTATTTTTATTTTTTTTAAGAACTTTTTTAAAACAAAAAACTTTTTTAAAACTTTTTTTCCCCTCTTTTAACTTGTCTAACACTGCTATTCTCTACACCTTGTCACATACTCACCTTGTGCTATGGGGCTTTACAATAGAAAAGTTTAACTTACTGAACACTTGCTTCATGACAAGGTCTCTGTGTGTATATTTAATAAAAATCACCATTTCATTTAAAGTTCATAAAAGTTAATTAAAAGAGTTAATATTACTTCTGATTTCCAAATGAGGACATTGATATTTAGAAACTCACTTTCTTAGAGAGGTCCTAAGGAAGTAAGGCACTACATGCAGCTAATCCATTTGGTACCTGGCACTGCATATGGTCCTCCGGGATATTCCACAGGTCACTCTTGAACAGAGTCAAGGGAGGGCATTGATTAACAAATGAGTAATTTTATTCATCAACATCAATTCATTATTTAATCAATACATTATTAATAACTTATTTGATTAATTAACTGGCCCTAGTTAAATCCTTGGCATCATGTATGGTCACATGAGAGACTCACAGACATGGGGCAGAGCTGCTACTGGCTCTCCCTGCCCAGCAGCTCACAAGGTGCCCAGGAGGGATGGTGGGTTCTAGCCCTGGCCTGCCACCCCAGCAGAGCCTTGCAACAAGCCAGATGACCCCTCCCACTCCATGAGGGCCTCCATTTTCAACATCCGGACTTCTCTCTCTGTCAGAACTCCACCTAGCAGACCAGCCTATCACAGCCCGGCTGTGACCGCAAGCGGCCGCGCGGTTCATCAATAAATGCTGGACTTAGAGATGACTACAAGAGTATGCTATCTGCACTGCAGAGCCTGGCAAGCTACCCGTGTTGTATTTGATATGCCAGATACCAGTAACAATTATAGACCTCATTCTGGAATGGATTGAGGCTCTTTATGTTCCTGGAGCAAGAAGATGCCCTTGGTCTCTACTAGCATGAGACAGGACATATGGAGATGTTACTGGGGCCTGCTCGAGTAAATCGATGATGAACGGGAAGAAAGTGATCATGTATGGTCACAGCCACACACAGATATTATAGTTGGAATAGAGATGAGTATTACAATAAGCTTTCAGATAATTAGGCCATTCCTCTTTTTGATCATCTACAAATGTTGAGCAAGCAAAAGTGTTTTAAAGATTAGTTGCAATGTGGAATGTAATACCACAACTTCTTACGCTTTTTACGTTAATTTTTTTGACTTGCTTTCAAATTTGAATGATATTTTACTAGTGCATGAAACTGGCCCAAGGCTTTCCTTACATCTCAGTCCTTTATAAAAAGTTCCAGTAAAACACTGAAAGTTAGGAAACAGGAAACTGTACACAAATTACAAAAATAAGAAGGTAACAGTAAATTTAATGGAAAGAGGGCACAAGTTTTAGTTCATTTCTTTTTTTTTTTTTCTTTTTGGGTCACATCTGGTGATGCTCAGGGGTTACTCCTGGCTCTGCACTCAGGTGGTACTCCTGGTGGTACTTGAGGGATCATATGGGATGCTGGGGATTGAACCCGGTTAGATAAGTGCAAGGCAAACGCTCTACCCGCTGCACTATTGCTCTGGCCTCTTCATTTATTTCTTTATGTTTTCAATTTTTTTTGTTTGTAGAGCCAGGCCTGGCGATGCTCAGGATAACTGTGGTTCTATCCTCATGAATTACTCCTGGCAATGCTCAGGGAACCATATGTGATGCCATGATTGAACCTGGGTTGGCTGCTTGCAAGGCAAGTGCTCTACCTGCTGTACTATTGTTCTAGTCCCCATTGCACAAGTTTTAAAGCAAATTCATAAGAGTTGATAATGTAAGAGTCACTGTAGGGAAATTTATGGTTTTTATACTTACTGAATTAGACTATGGATTTGAACTGTCTAGATAAGCTTATGAGTTAATATAAATTATTTCCTAGATGCTAATGTATTTACTTATTTGGCATTAACTATAAATAGCTATTCATCTTGTGCCATTAATCACCTAATTAACTCTATTACTTTTGATACTTTTCAAATGCATCAGGTCAAGGCTGTCAAGTTCTAATTTTATTTTGGCAACAACTTTAAATGTACTTGACCCACCGAGGCTGCTTTCCACCAATCCATTCCACACACTGGTGGTGTTCCCCTGCTTTTGCATTTCTTTGTTTCACAAAAAAAGGGTCTCATCACTCATTAATTCTGTGAAAGGTTATCAAGAATGAACTTTCTCCTTCAATGGGCCAGATTATTTAGTTGTAAATTTCTTCTTTTTTAAAAATTTGGATGTTGTCTTTGTCTGACAAAGTGAGAATAAGTTTGGGGGCTGAAACCCACACATTCTTGGACTCTTCTACTGCAGGGAAAACATATGGCAAGTTTTTTGTGTTAGAATCCATCTCATTCTGTAGCTGCCAAAGAAGCTAAGGCTATAAATAGTTTTTAGTAAGATGTAAGTTGTTTAAAAATTATTTATAGGACCAAAGAGATAGTACATCAGGCAAAGCACTTGTGTTGCATATGGTCAACCCTGGTTCAGTCCCTGGCATCATATATGGTCCCCAGAGCACCGCAAGGAGTGATCCATGAGTACAGAGCCAAGAATAAACCCTGAGCATCACTGGAAGTGAGCCAAAACTCAAAAATATTTTTTTAAAGCATTGGTCAGGAAGTGTAGAAAACATGCTAACATTTCTTTAATGTGATTGGTTTTGATTTGTCTTATTTTTTTTTGTTTTGTTTTTGGGTCACACCTGCTCTTAAGGGGTTTCTTATGGGTGCTGGGGATAGATTTGGGCTTAGCAATGTGAAAGGCAAGTGCCCTACCAATTATACTATCTTTCCTGCCCCCGTATGTTTTATTTTTATATCTTATTTTGAAGGCCAAGTTTCTGTCATCATTATCAATTCCTGGACTTGACAATGACAAGGTTTTATAACTAACTTGTGAAAGTGATAAAATACTATTTATGGACATAGTGTTTACCTTTAAAAAATGGAGAATGTGACGTGTCCTCTTAGACACATCCACATCTGTAACTTGAGTCGATTATACATATATAAAACTGACTTATTTTCAGTTCTTTAGAAAGATAAAATTCTAACTGCAGGGATGGAGTGATAGTACAGCTCTTGCCTTATGTATAGCTGACCAAAGTTTGATTTTGGCATCCCATATTGTCCCCTGAGCACTGCCAGGAGGGATTCCTGAGTACAGAGCCAGGAGTAATCCCAGATCACCACTGGGTGTGGCCAAAAAAATTTAACTGTGCTCAAATTCTCTTGTTAATTTTTATGGAATTCAATTAGTAAATTGTGTTAATAGCTGGAAGTTCTTATCTCTGATGCTTTTTTTGAGTGGGGATTGGGGCCACATGAGAAGATGCTCAGGGCTTGTTCTTAGACTCCGTGCTCAGAAGATTATTCCCTGACAGGTTCCTGAGAGCATATGTGATGCCAAGGATTAAACCAGAGTCGATCAAGTGCAAGGCAAGTGCCTTGGCTCCCCTAGCTGCAGTGTAACTGGAAATGGCTTCCCTTCAATGGGGATCCCAGACAGCAGAGCTGTAAGGACAGTGCTCAGTCCACGCAGTGGAGTCAGGGTAGAACTTGTTGCCTCGTGCGTGCCAGGCAAGCACTTTTAATCACTGAACAATCGCAAACACCCCTATCTAGACCCTGCGATAGAATTGATCAATTCCTTATCTTTGGTGCTCAATACCATGTCTGGTTACAGTCATGCTGGGATTTACCATGCTAGATTGGTACTATGGGACCAAGTGACAAGTCTAGGAAAACCACTGACCTTGGCTTTATGACTTCCAGAGGGCTCGGTGAGTCAAAGCATAAGGACATGTCTGGACTGGAGGGTTTATTTTCCTGTGAACTGTGGCAAAAAGTGTAGCAGAATCTAAGAGAACAAAACACCCTCTCTTCTTTTCTCAAATATTGCCTAAGTACTTGTGTTGATAATTTTTCTCTTTTTTAAGATTTGGTTGCTAGGATAAATGCATCAAATTTCACACTTTAAGGCAATAATATCCTAGTGGGGCATTGGGGTTATGTTATCTAATACTTTTTTCTTCATCAAATTTTCTATTTCAACCCCATTATATATCATCCCAATTACAAATTCTACTTATCATGAATAAAAAAAATACTAGGCTGATCTTAGTTTTAGAGGACTTAGGGGAGGGGTGAAGGTTTTTTTTAAAATTAATTAATTATTATTTTTGTATTAAGTCTTGTTAGAGAAGTATCTCCCGGTAGCCGAATCCTGGGACTCATTAGAAGATTCCTAACTAAACTCCTGTAGCACCCTAATGAGAAATTCGGCAGCAACATTTAGAACACTGTGATGAAATCCAGAAATTCTTTTTTTTCTGTGCATAGTAAATGTTCTCTATTAGAGGATTATGAAATACATTTGGTCAGGAATTAGTCAATATATAGCACATGGAAATTACCAAGAAAATATTTTTAATTTTTCCTAATTATATTTTATTGTATTCTTTAAAAAATTGAATTAAAATTAAAATTACATTAAAATTATTAACAGGGACCAGAATAATAGTGCAACAGATAGGGCACTTGCCTTAGAACACTGGACAACCTGGGTTCAATCCCTGGTATCCCATATGATCCCTCAATCCTCACCTGGAGTGATTCCTAAGGAGCCAGGAGTAACCGCTGAGCATCACTGGTGTGGCCCCGATACAAAACAAATTTATTAACAAGATTAAACATTTTAAACTCATATTAAAAATTCCTAAGTAAAAAGGGGATTGATGTCCAGAATGTATATCATTTGTGTATTTTATGGTTTCAGGTCTTAGATCCAAGACATTAATCCATTAGTTTTGGTATATAATGTGATATAGAGCTCCAATTCATTCTTTGCATGTGACAGCCCACTTTTATCAGCACTGTTTATTAATGAGAGATTCTTTTCTCCTTGCTAAACATTTGGATTCTTTTCATAATCTAGTTGTCTGTATATGTGTGGTTTTATTTCTGAACTCTTAATTCTGTTCCACTTGTCTGTGTTTTGATTCTGCTATCATGTTGTCTTAAGTATGACTTTCCAGTGCAGTTTGAAGTTGAGGAACATGATATCACTATTTTTTTTATCCTTTTTTCCCCTCAAGAGTTTTTATTAGTTTTGTTGCTCTATGAGGTCTTTTGTAACTCCAAATAAGTCTCATGATTTTTCTGTTCTGTATATGTGAAGAATATTATTAGGATTTCTCTATGCATTACATCAAATCTGTATATAAAAATTTTCAAGAGATTGGTCCATACAATCCATATGTATTCCCTTTACTCCAGTAAATAATGGTAACTTTTTCTTATTATTTTGCATTCTTTCACTTAAGTTATTTTCAAACCATTAGATTTCAATAAGATCTTTCAGGAAATTTACACCTTTGTCTTCTTTCTCCTATTATGGCTTCATCCAGTGGCCTTCCTCATTATTTTTACAGTAGAATCTGAGGAAATCTATGGATATGGCTAGAATTAAGATGGGAGAACTTTCAAAGAATGACTTTGTCTGAATAGTGTCAATGAGGAGGAACTCATTAAACCAATTTCAATGTGATGGCTTCCAAATAAGACATTATATTTATTACTTTTTTATTTTAAAATTAAAAAACAGGTATTGTGGTTTGCAAATGTTGTTAACAATGCTTTCTTGTGTGCATAATTCCATTGCCACATCCATCACCAGTGTTGCATATGTATCACCATAAAGAATACATTGTGGTACTAGAATGTTAAAAACATTGTGTGTATTTCAACAGTGTCTTAATATATGAAGAAACTATAATGAAATGATTGAGAAAAATGGTAAAAATCAGCTTAGCTATATTTTATTTAACCTACAGTAAAGACAGTACAGCTCCCTTTTCTGTAAAACTGTTTTGAAACAAGGAGTTGGTTACAAATGAGAATGAAATTTACCATGAATTTATAAATTTAAAAACTCAACAGAAAATTTCCATCTCAGTTTAGTCCTGAATTACATAGACATTAAAGCATAAGTACTTTAAAAACAGATACACAAACTAAATTTCTTCTCATAGATCCTCTTGTGAATTAAACTATTTTTCATTTTCAGATCTCATGGAAGCTGGTTTAACACTAGTGAGTAAAAAGAGCTGAAATTATAGTGTTCTTAGTGTGTATAACCGACGGCAGTGTTTTACAGATTCTTATGCCAACAGAATTGTTTCCATTTGAGTGCCCACAAAAACAGGTTTTTGAAACAGGTTTCTAGTGAAAATAGTTTATTTGAGAAATGTAGCAAATTTCAGTATGGAAATGGAGTAAGAAAGTAAAGAAGATAACCAATATACAATGCATCATCAAACCATTTGCCACTAATGTCCATTGACAGATAATCTTGGAGGGAAATCTTAGAAATGGGTTAGAATATCCCTCCCAGGAATGAGCAGCATTTGTATCTCTATTACTAAACTCTGACTGCTATAGCAAAGCACAGGAAACTTGGTAGCCTATCTTAAACAGCAGGAATCTATTAGCGTTTCAGAGGCTCCAGGCTGGAGAGATAGTCCAGTGGATAGTCTTTGCCTTACTCGTGGCCAACTCAGTTCCATCTATGGCATCCCATATGCTACCCTGAGCCCTGTCAGGAGTGATCACTGAGTCTAAAGCCAGAAGTAAGCACTGAGCACTGCCGTGTAACCCCAAAACTGAAAACAGAACAAGATCAACAAAATTCCCAAGAGTTCTGGAAGCTAAAAAGTACTGATAATTTAGTTCTTGAAATGATCCACTTCTGTCCTTACAGAGGACTATTTCTAACTTCTTATGTGGGCCACAATCTCACTATGAGGACTCCACCCTATGGTATTATCTAAATCTAGTTACTTTTCAAAGCAATTTCCAAATACGATTATTATATAAAGGATTAAAACTCTAGCATATGAATTTGGGGAGAAGTACACAATTCTGTCCATAGTAATATTTCTAGCTTCTCTCTGTATCAAAATTCCTCTCCACTCTCCCTCTCTTTCTCTCTCTTTCTCATTCTATGTCTCAGGAGAAGGTAAAAAATTCTCCACTCCTACAGTCATTATTGATTGAGGGCTTTCGGGTTGGTTATAGGAACTTTAGCCCCATTATCTGCACTAGCAGATCTGAACAGGCTCTTGGCAGCAGCTTCAGAGAAGAACATGCAGGCAATGAGATGCAGACAGATAGGTGCAGAATTCTGGGACACAGAGGGCCTTGTGGAAACTGTAACACCTGAATGACCTATTCTGCATGTACTGAGGTAACTATTTGCCTTCTGAGATCATTTAAAATATTTTAATTAAAATACTTTATTATTTTTTATATTTGGATGCTTCCCCCTTTTTTCAACAGCCATCCCCCCACTAGTGCTCACTTTCCAGCACCAATTGCCCCCTTTCCCTCCCAACCCCTGCCTCTACAACCTGCCTGTATGGCAGGCACTCTCTTCCCTGCCCCCACCCTGCACACGTTCTGGTTTGCAATACAGACACTAAAAGGTTATCATGTATATTCCTTGACCTACTTTCCATACTCAGTTCTAGTCTAGCATTACTATTTCCAACTATTATTGTCAAACTTGTCCCTTTTCTACCTTACCTACCCTCTGCTCCCACATGCATGTGGTAGAATCCAACCATTGATACATCCTTTGGGCCCCTCGCTTCCCTGACCTTGGATATTAGTCTCATAATATTTTTCTACATGCCAAAAATGAATGCATGAATGCAGTCATTCTATATATGTCCTTTTCTTTCTGATTAATTTCACTCAGCATGATACTCTCCATGTCCATCCATTTATAGGCAAATTTCATGGCTTCATTTTCCCTAATACCTGCAGAGTACTCCATTGTATAGTGTACCATAGTTTCTTTATCCAGTTGTCTGTTCTTGGGCACTCTGGTTGATTACATATTCTGGCTATTGTGAATAGTACTTCAGTGAACATAGAATTGCAGATGATATTTCTGCTGTGTGTTCTTGGGACCCCAGGGTATATCCAGGAATGGTTTTGCTGGGTCAAATGGAAGCTCAATTTCTAGTTTTTGTAGGAATGTATATATTGTTTTCCAAAAAGATTGGGTCAGTCAGCATTCCCACCAACAGTGAATGAGAGTCCCTTTCTCCTTACATCTGTGCCAGCACTTGTTCTTGTTCTTCTGGATGCGTGCCAGTCTCTGTGGTATGAGACGATATTTCATTGTTTTTTGATTTGCATTTCCCTGTTGACTAGTGATGAGCATTTTTTCATATGCCTTTTGTCCATTTGAATTTATTCTTTGAGGATGTTCTATTTATTTATTCTCACCATTTTTGATGGGGTTGGATTTTTTTGTAAAGTTCTACCAGTGCTTAAAATATTTACATATTAAAAAACAATGCCTTTCAATTGTGCCTCAGAAAATTAAGTACCTCAGAATCAGCTTTACTAAGAACATAAGGACCTATGCAAAGAAAACTACAAAATGCTACTTCAAGAAATAAAAGAGGACATGAGTAAATGGAAACACATCCCCTGCTCATGGATTGGGAGGATAAACATTGTCAAAATGGCAATACTTACCAAAATATTATACAAATTCAATGCAGTTGAATCTGCATTGAATTTGGAATACCCAGGACATTTTTCAATGAAAATGATCAAACAATCCTGAAATTAATATGAAACAATAAGCCCCCATGAATAGCTAAAGCAGTCCTTGAGGAAAATAAGATGGGAGGAATCACCATCCCCAACTTCAAACTGTACTACAAAGCAGTAGTAATTAAAACAGCATGAGATTCAATAATGACAGACCTGCAGACCAATGAAATAGAATTGAATATTCTTACAGAAGTCTTCAAATATATCATCACCTAATTTTTGATAGGGGAGCAAGAAGTGTTAAGTGGAACAAGGAAGGCCTCTTTAACAAAGTGGTGCTGGGAATACTGTATGGCTACATGTAAAACAATGAACTCAGACCTCTATTTGACCCCATGAACAAGTGTCAGATCAAAATGGATTAAAGAACTCAACATCAGACCTGAATCCATAAGGTATATAGAAGAATGTAGGCAAAACCCTCCACGACATTGACGCTAAAGGCATCTTCAAAGATAAAACACCACTGACCAATCAAGTGGAAGCAAAGATAAACAAATGGGGCTATGTGTAACTTAGAAGCTTTTGCACACCAGAAGAAATGATGAACAAGATATAAATACAGCCTACAAATTGAGAAAGGCAACTTACCCAATTCCCATCTGATAAGGGATCAATATCCAAGATATATCTGTGATTTTCTTATATCACTCACTCAAAGTTTGAAACTTATTTTTGTGTTTTAAGGCACAAATAAATGCAAAGTGTGTATTTTCTCTAAAAAAATTGGAATTAAATATAAATATGTTTAAATTACTTATCAGTTGAGTAATAGAATTTTATTCCAATGTTTATTCATATATCAAGTTTTTATTTTTTATATTTTTGGCTTTCAGTACTCACCCTGTGGTACTCCGAGTTTACTCCTGGCTCTGTGTTCATGGATTATTCCTAACAGTGCTTGGGGGACCATATGTGATGCTACAGAACAAACCAGGGTTGTAAACATACAAGGTGAGTGTCTTAACTCCTGTACTATATCTCAGGCACAATATTCTTTCTTTTTAAAAATGTACTTAATTTTTTATCCAAATAACATCAGTTATAACATTTATATAAGTTTCAAGTGTGCATCATTGAAATTCAATATGTGTCTCTTTTGTTTGATTTATTTTTCTTTCTGATTGTTCCCTTCTGGTAACCATTAAGTGATCTTATACGTCTAAACATTCTTTATTGCCTTATTTAGCTCATCTGCTTGTTTTTTTTTACATACCACAGATGAGTAAAACCACACATTGTTTTTCTTCCTCTCACTTGTTTTCCTGAGCATGCAACTCTGGGGCCATCCATGCTGCTGCAAATGGCAGAATTTTTTCTTTAGAGTTCACTAGTATTTCACTGCATCTGTCTGCATTACATGTTATTTGTATAGTTGCCAATCTATGGGCACTTTCTGTTTCTGACTCTAGGGTATATAAATAATGCTATAAGTATCCTAGCTTGATTTCCTTTGAAAGCTGTGGTTAAAAAAATCTCACATGAAAGCAGATTTTTTTTTGGTAGAGATATAGCAACCAGGAGAGAAGAGGCAGGGTTGTGAAATAAAAAAATAGACAAATAGGGATGATATATAGTTGGCTGCTTCTCTTCTGATCTGATTTTCTTAGAAACCAACACAATACACTTAATTTTGAGGCGGTGTCTTATATCTATTATTCTCATAGTCAATGGTAGTCCTTATCTATGCTTCTAACAAGGTTGTGCCAAATATATATAAATAAATATTTAATATTTAAATAAATATTTACCTTGGTCAAATATAGAAAAGCCTATGGCAGGAACAAAGGGATAAGAAATATCAGATAGGGAAGGTAGGTAGTGTTCAGATTATATATGAGGAATCTGCTTCAGAGAACTGGTTTCTTTAGCAGTGTCTTCAGCCCTAACTTCTAACATGGTGGACCACAGAACCCTATGGGGGTGTGTAACTTTGTATGCTTTTGTTTTAAGACAGTGTTTTATGATTTATTCATTTTCAACAAGTGTTTTGTTTGTCTACCAATTTTATATGCCTATATAACCTGGGATCATGTAACAATTTGCTGGGTAAAAAGGGATTGCAAGTGAAAGAAGTCCAAGAAACCCTAGCTTAATGATATATAGTGGTGTACACGAAGGCTTGACTGTTAGACTTTAGATACATTAGACCTGGAGTTGCTAAGGGGCATGGCCGGAGGGGGTAGGGGGCTTATTCATTCTCTATCCCTTTGCTAAGAACCAGCACTTCTTTCTGAATCAGGTGGTTTTTGCTTTTATTTATTTGTTGGTAATAAAGTTGGTGTAGAAGATAGTGTATATTGATAGATATAATTTCACTTCAGATTCTTTTGTTGTTAAATTTGGATAAATACATGGCAATGATCCAGGGCTATTCCTGGCTCTGTGCTCAGGAGGTGCTGAGGAGACAATATATGGGATTTGAGCCAGCTTATAGCTGCCTTAGCTGCATGCAAATCTTCTCCAGACGCTTTCTTGACAGTGTTCTTTCTGTACACACACGCTAGTGCAAAGGCATTAAAAATGTATTCTTCTTCTGCCCTCAAACTCATTATATGTGTTAGTTCTTTAGATTATTTATTAGGGTTGTAATAATTAACACTAGGATCTGGCACGTAGATTTAAAATACAAAAACTTTGCTATTATGAAAAGATGCAGGTAATTTTGAAGGGAAGGAAAGAGAAAGAGATAGAGACAAAGGGAAAGAAATAAAGAACCTGCCATGGAGGCAGACTGGGGGAGGGGGAAGGGTACTGGGGACATTGGTGGTGGGAGATGGGCACTGGTGGAGGGAAGGGTGCTGGAACATTGTGTGACCAAAACCCAAATATGAACACCTTTGTAATTGTATATCTCACGGCGGTATAATAAAAATACTTATTAAAAAAAGAGAAAAGATGCAAGTGTGTATTTCATAAAACAAAAAGCAAATGTAATTTCTAGCCAGTGTTTTGCTCAACTCCTCACCATGGTCCATACACTTTGATTCACTTACCCTCCTCCTGCTCTACTTTTCCTGAGTCTACATGAAGACCACAGAAACAGATATATATGATGTATTTTCTTTCTGTAGAAAAAGAGAAACTAGTGTTTTTTTTTTTTGGGTTAGAATGTGTAAAGTCAAGGGAGTTTTTGTGGTTTAAGATGTCAAATAGTATATGCAGAATGAAGGAAGTGATGTAGTAAAGTTGGTGAGTGGGTAGCAAGGGAAGAGGAAGTTACTAAGTCTGTGAAGTCAGTTCCCAGGAGTGTGAGAACTTCAGAATAAAAGCAAAAGCAATGTGTGGAAAAGTTGCTTTTTGTGGGGTGACAAGATCCATTTAAAGCAGAGAAACATTTTGTGCTGTGTTGAATGCTTCCCTTTCCCCCTTCCTCTTCCGCTTCCACTTCCCCTTCCTCTTCCCCTTGTCCTCCTCCACCCCCTCCTCAACCTCCTTCAAAAAGCTTTCAGAAAAGGGAAATTTGTCTTTGAAAATGGAAGGTGAACTTACTTGGGAAATCTTGGAGGTTGCGTGGACTTTCTGACATGATTTTAGATTTGTTATCCTAAATTTAAGGTAATATTGATATGTCAATGTTTGATTTTTGCTAGTAATCTCCAGTGCTGTATGGCAGAGAAAAGAAAGAGAAGCTAAAAGATGTGCTTTCTTGGGCTTCACAATGGAGTAGGTTAGGGTGAAGAAGTAGATGTCTCAAAGAGAGTGATTCATGTCATGGACCACAGAGTCCAGTTGAATGAGAAGAAGAATATAGAGAGGAAGGTGGTGAAAAAGTATAAGGTCTGGAATAGATATCCCAGTGAAGTGAGAAAACGGGACTGTGATAAAGTGTGGGATCTGGAAGAAAAGGAATGGGATGGAATATTTGAGGACATTTGGTGGTGATGCATTGGCCGACAAGGTTTCTTTCAAGGACGCTTGCAGGTTGGTGACTAAGGGAGAGAGAAGTGGATGAAAGGGATATCAGAGAACAAGGAGAGTTTCGATGTGTCGTGCACATTGTTGACATGCTGAGGAATGGTGAATGGGTGGGGCGGAAGGAAGCGGGAGTAAAGTTGCAATGTTTGCAGTAAGTGGGAAGGTCATATAAATAGGGCCACAAGAGAAGAAGAGGTGGATGGCATAACTTTAAAGAAGCTGTGGGTTTTAACTACTTGGGAGAAATAATGGTTATGAAGCAGCTATGTGGATCAAAAAAAGAACACCAAGTTCCTTTTCTGTCCCTTATAAAGAAACAAACTACAGTCCCTCCCCTTTTAAAACTAATATTGAATTACCATGAGAAACACAGTTACAGAAATGTTCATGTTGGGTTTCAGGCATACAATGTTTCAGCACCTACCATTCACTAGTGTGCAATTTGGGCATTTCTCAAAAAGTTAGAAATTGAGTTTCCATTGACCCAGCAGTACTGTTTCTTTGAATTTACCCTGGGAAACCAAAAACATACAACAGAAATGCCATCTGCACATCTATGTTTATTGCAGCACTGTTCAAAATAGCCAGAATCTGAAAACAACCCCTTGGGAGTTATGCCTGAGAACAGATGACTGGTTAAAGAAACTATAGTAGTTCTTCACAATGGAATACTACGCAGCTGTTAGGAAAAATGAAGCTATGAAATTTGTTTATCAATGAATGCACATGAGAGTATCATGCTGAGTGAAATGAGTCAGAGGAGAAGGACAGACATAGAATAATCACACTCATTTGTGGAATATAAACTTTGGTCTTAAAATAACGTGGCACAATGGGACCATCAAAGAAGGGGTGAGAGTGTGAGTGAGTTTATTGCTCATAAATCAGAAATTTCAGGAGGAACAATGATTAGGTAAGGAAGGGGAGGTAATAGAAGATGCCAGTCCTGCTGATACTAACAACTGATAGCTAGTCAAAGTTAGACGTAAGTCAGTGATTCTTCTTTATGAGAATTTTGCAGGGGAAGAAAACAAATATGGAATAGCCCAGGTGTTAAACACTGACATACCCGCAGAAAAACAAATGATCTGAAAAGTGTGATCTGCCACAGAAGAATTTCATGTATGATTGAATGTTTGAATTGCCCTTGTATGTATCCTGGAATATTTGAATTGTAAAACCAGAGGTTGTAGCATTTACTTAAGGAATCTCATAGGATTTCTGCTTTGCTCCTGTAGGAGATCAGTTTTTCGGTTGAGCTGGATTTGAAATTTCTCTTCATACCTGGAACAGTTGGAATAAGCTCACAATATATTTTCAAGCTAGGAGAGAAAATATGTATCTAGTGGCTGGTTATAGTAGCTGGCTACCCCTAGAATCTCATCCCAGATTGAATTGTGGAAGATAAATAATCTTAGGAAATTGTGGGAGATAACTGTTATTTTAAATACAAATTCTAAATGTGTAGGCCTAGAGACTATATTGATGTTATAATAAAAGGTATTGGTTATGATACATACTTGCATGGGGGAAAGAGTAGCTAAGTATCAGAAAAAAGAGGTAATTCTAGAAAAAAATTGACTGACACTAGAGGCTAGAGCATTTATTAATTCTTACGGAGGGATTTCTTATTAGAATATCATTTATGCTTTGTGTGTATTCATGTTAATATATAGACCTTTAGCATTTTGAATGGTTGATGCTGAATTCAGTTATTCTCAACCACTTTTATCTGCCTATCCCCCAAAGACCCAAGACAAAGAATATTTCTTGATACCATTAAATATAGATACTTGGACTGAACTCAACTTAACTGACAATTTTAGTCAAAATTCTTGAGCTCCAAATGGGCAGGCCAGGTAAGTCAGGGCATATTTAGGATGCTGGTTTTTTAAAACTGTTTTATTATACCATCGTGAGATATACAGTTACAAAAGATGTTCATATTTGGGTTTCGGTCATACAATGTTCCAGCACCCATCCCTCCACCAGTGTCCATTTCCCACCACCAATGTCCCCGATTCCCTCTCCCCTTCCCCAGCCTGCCTCTGTGACAGGTTCTTAAATTCTCTCTCTCTCTCTCTCTCTCTCTCTCTCTCTTTCTCTTTTCCTTCCCACATTGTGGTTACAATACATACATTAAGAGGTTGTCATGTGTATCTTTTTGCCTGTATTTAATGCTCAGTTCTAGGTTGGTTACAGCACTTTCGACAATTATTAGCACACTGTTCCATAGAATGCTGTTCTAATAAGACTAATTCCTGTTTTTTTTTGTTGCATTTTACATACCAGGCTGGTAGTCTGAAAAAATATTTCCATGACCACCAGAGCTGACTGACTTGCCTTTCAGAAATGGTCAGTATTCAGTAGCTTGTAGATGCTACCTGTGGTTCTCAGTGACTTTCTAGAAAGTTGCACTGTTTGGACAAATGATTTCTAGTTGTTAAAGGCAACTGGATAAAGAAAGTGAAGTTCTAGTTATGTCTCTTCAGGAGACAAATACTCCTTGAGCAATTTGGGGCATCGGTTGCTTCTGGGGCCTGGGCACCTTCATCTATTTACTTGGATATGTTAAGCATTCAACGGGGAGAGCTGGTATCTGCTCTGCCTGGGGTATCTGCCAGATACCCCAGATACCCCAGATCATGGTAGGCAAGATGGAGGTGGTTTGTGGTCCTCAATATGTCTAAGTTGATAGATTTACATATAATGAAAATGTAGAACAACATAGTTTATTTTTTTATTCCATAATGGGACATCACTTTCAAACGCTTTATGAGTTCTCTTTTTTTTTACCTTCAGAACTGATTTGAATCACAAAGAAAACCAGTTTTTAAGTATGAAAAAATGTATATATAATATATAAATAAAA